>JAUZNJ010049006.1:0-31168 GCA_034780135.1 Jordanella pulchra
GCGATAGCCCTACTGCTCCACTTGTGAAAGCAAAATCTGTTGGGCTCTAGATGGCACCAAGATAATTATTCTTATTGTCACATCGCCAGACAGGACACTGCAAAAAAAACAAAAAAAAAAAACAGCCTTTTTGGATCGTTCGTTAAGATGCTTGGATTATTGCTGCAAGCAAAATAAAATAACATATAATTAAATAATTAAAGGAAAGGGATTTAAAGGTGATTTTGCTCTTTTCTCAGCTTTTTTTAGGGGGGGGGTATTTTTTTTTAGTATATTTTTTTGTATTTCCTGTACAGATTTAGTATTTTTATGTTGTTTTTTATGTCTTTTTTCTACTTTTGTTTTTTCAGATTGTGTTTTACAAATTGTACTTTTTTCAAATTAAGTTTTACAGGTCCTATTCTCTGCATCTCTTAGGGAGGGCTTTCATCTGGAGTAAAAATTGAAAACACATTTCTATAAGTCTGAATGGCCTCCAGCAACATTATTTCTATTGGTCAAGAATGAGCATTTTTTGTTTGTTTGTTTCTCTGTTTTGGTGTGAAGCCATGAGTATGTGTTTATAAAACACAACTGGAAGAGAATGCAATGTGTAAAACTCAATTTTAAAAAATTGACACAAATTGAAAGTGTCAAATGACAGTGAAGTGAAAGTAAATAAATAAAATTTGAAAACTAAATAAGATATAATAATAAATACATTTAAAACAGAAATGCTGGAGAAAATAAATTAAAATACAAAAATCTGAGGAAACAGCAAAACTACAGGTAAAACCTTTTATTTAATACATTTTTTTGAAGAATATAAATTCTGGAATTTATTTTTTTAAATTTAAATTGACATTTATTTATTTTTTTTAATTTCCAAAATTCACTCCATGGAATTAGGGCTGCACCTACCAATTACTTTACTTTGGAGACTTTGGACACAGCCAACACCACGGTAGTGGTATTGATAGGCGAACATATTTTATAAAAACAATGCCCAACGTACTATTACATTCAATTCAATTATACTTTATTAATCCCCCAAAGGAAAATTTACTACAACAGATAAAAACACCATACAAACTCTTACAAACACCAAAGTGTGCACACAGATTGCCAAATCAAGCGCACAGTTTTATAATCTGTGGGAACAGTTTGGTAAATGTTGAGGAATTAATTCCACTAGCTTTGTTTTGTATTGTCTACTGACACTTCCTGAGCTCCGTATAAAACAGAGGATGTTTGAATTAGAGATTGTGTTAACTCTGTTTTTAATTTTATCTCTTCTAAATCCAAACCAGCTGTACCAGATTTTGGCATCGTCTTTGACAGAAGTTTGAGATTTGACAAGCTAACAACTATGTCTTTTAATAGAGGTAAAACCTCTATTAAAAGACACAGGGAAGGTGGGAGACTGGTGGCTCCTCAGTCGCTGGGCCAATTAATAAAAATCCCCCCTGACATTCTTACCAATACTAACTAGCCTTTTTAGGGCCAGACTTAAAACCAATTTACTCAGACTGGTTTTTAACACTTAGTAACATGGTGTCATATTTTTACTTTTTTATTTTGTATTTGTTGTTTGTTTTTTTCTCTTTGTTTCATTATGTTTTCTATCATGTTGACTTTATGTACTTTGCTCACCTTGAGAGTTGTAAAGGTCTACAGTAAATAAAAGTTGACTGATTTGATTACCAGCAAGCAAATAATAAAATGAATCCATATAAAATAGGAGGTAAGGCAAGGTAAAGAGGTAGCAATTGTGTGTTTCAAAAATCCCCAAAACAGCATCGGAGATTCATTTGGAAATTTTGCAACGAATAGAAAATGTTGAGATTGGATAAATAAGGTTTGACATTAGATTTACTGTCCAAACTCAGCTGACCACCATCAGTGGTGTCAGATAATGACTATCATTGTAATTTGTTTCGGTATCTGTACTTTACTTAAGTATTTATTTTTCTCACGACTTTTTACTTTTATTCACTACATTTGAAAACAAATATGTGTACTTTCTACTCCTTTCTTTCCCAAAACATGCTTATTATCTTGATACATATTGAAAAGGACGTGACATAACAGCCGAACAGAAGAGAAAGCAAGAGCAAGAAGAATCTGTCCAGTTGGATCGAAGTTTATTTATAGAAAACATTGATAGGGACATAGATAGACAAGGCGTTGATGATGGATCAGATTCTCTGATGCAAGACATCCCCCATCCATTCCCACTTCAGTAGACTGGGAATTTGATTATGTTTCAAGTTTTATTTCAGTTTCTATGCTATTTCAAAATGCATTGAGTTGTGGCTCGGTGGTTAGAGCAGAACACTTGCGTTTTTTTTTTATAAGAGTGCATTTGTCTGACTGAACCCCCGCAGCCTGTATTTCTGAGTCTCTGAGCCCCAGATTGCTTACTAAGGGCTGGATTGAATTCAGGGGTCAAATTTCATTGTAAAATATGTTTGCAGTGGCCAATAAAGTTGATTATTATTTAAAGCTCAAAAAGTATAAAGCCTCTCTCATGCAGGATGTGTTCAGTTTTTTTTTCATTTAAAACCAAACCTTTATCTGTGCATAAAGGTTTTTTTCCATTGGGATTTTAAAAAGTTATTTCATATAATGTTAGGCAAAAACTTTTGGATTGTACTTATTTACTCTTATATCAGTAAAGGAGTTCAATCAGTACTCTATTTTAACTAGATTCTGTTTTTTTTATCTACACCTTTACTTAAGTAAAGAATATCAGTACTTTTGACACCTCTGATGCTTGTCTATTTTTTATGAGGAGTAAAAAGACAGGACCTTTAGGCTGTCCTCACTTTTTATTTTTAAAGAAAGCAGATGGAGAGGAGGACGTCTCGTGTTGGAGATCCTGATGACGGATTTCCTTCATAGCAGCACAGTGGATGAAAAGAGAAGAAATCCAAAGAAGCTCAGCATGGTGTTGTTGTACAACAATGTACAAGCTATTTGACCACTTTTATTTCTGACATAAAAAAGGGCCACATTTTGTTTGGCATGCCTGATAAAAAGTAGTAAAATACCTGAAAATGATTCCATCTGTTACAGAAGCAGCCTGGTCAGAAAATAAACATTTTTGGAGTAAAAATTTTACAGTTTGGGAAAAAGGAAAAATCTGAGTCATTTAATTATCTTCCAGGATCAATGGTAGAAACAATTGTCAGTAACCCCAAACAATCTATGTTTAATTTAATTAAGGTTTCTAGGAACTTCTAATTAGCAATTCATGACTTTAACTGTCATGAGGTTGAAATATGACTCTACTTAGGTTCATTTCCTTCAGCAGCTGACCACTAAAGTGGGCTGGAACACATATTTAGCCATAACACAGTAATCAGGATTCATGATAGATGTAGAAAATTAAGATATATTAACATGGATTCAGGCTCTAATTCAAATTGTGAGAAAAGAAAACAATTTATTTAACTTTATTCTGTTTTTGTAATGATGAAGTTAAACCATGTGATCATTGTTTTCTTCTCTGTACTGAGTCAGAGGATTTTCATTATTATAATGGTGAGCCCAAAGGAAAGTCATTCAAAACAGAGCTCAGTTGGAGAGACATAATTAGGAAACGATGCAGCAAAGATCAATAAATAGCTATGTTCTGTGGTATAGCAAGCAGGGGACGTTGTTCATCTGTGGGCGACTTTGAACTGGGATTCCTAATGGCTGTTTGTTTTCTAACATTTTCTCATCAGTTTTTTAAATCTTTGTTTCAGTTTCATAAAAAAGCTTCTAATCATTACGTTAAACTAAAACAAAGTGACTAAAGGATCAAAGATATTCTACCTTAAATTGTTGAAAAAAAACAACTAATGTGCTTTCAGAAACTGACGCCTTCTACTTTAACCGACCTAAACCAGCAGGTGGTCAGTAGTTACATTTACTTCAGTAGTTTCAGAAAAAAAAACAATATATTTGTATGTAGTTTTGCTGTATTACCTTTACATGAGTAAAAATATGATGAGGTATGGTTACCCCTGGTAACGCCATAGTACTCATTAGTAACTTCACTCAACGAAGAGCAAACCTGTCTAAATAATAATAGACAAGAAGTGTGACAGCATGGCAATCCCAAAAACATACATATTATGTGGCGGGGTGTGGCGTTTGCGGACCCAGATACTAGCCAGACAGCGAGAAGCGTTTTAACAGTTTATTGGACAATGTTTATGGGTCAGGAGGGAGCAGCAGCGACAGGATCTTCTGGAGGGAGATATGAGCGTTAATGTGCGGCTCAGGATGACAGGAGAGTGATGGTTACTGATCTCTATGGAAATATTGGATATATCCAGAGGTGTGGCGGACCAGCCAGCACACCAGCGATCCAGTCCCAGGGAGGAGGTTCTGGACTTCTTTAGCATTGCTGGTAGGAGAAACAGCTTAGTCTTTCTGGGGGATAATCTTTAATCAAGGTCAGGATGAGCAGAAAGGAGGTCAGGGCCGGGAGGTCAGATTTGAGATGAGGTACCAGTCCGAGTTCCAGGGACAGTGTCGTAATGAAACCAGAAGGTCAGATGAATTGAAAAGTCCCAATCAGAATCCAAGAATATGATCTGAGGCAGAAAGGGGTTAAAAGCAAAAGGCAACCAATATCTGACAGGGGTTAGGCAGAAATCAAGGTCAGGCAGATAGTTAACAAGCAGGCAGGCAGGCAGGCAGGCAGGCAGGCAGGCAAAAGGATAGCTGGATATGTCTCACCATAAAGCTCGAGCAATAATCTGGCATCAGTCTCTGATCTGAAAGAGGTTTTTAGAGGCAGATGAACGGGTATAGCTGATGAGAGTAGAGCAGCAGAGGCAGGTGGAAATAATCTGATAATCAGACCAGAGCTGATGCACAGATTCATGACACTTTATTTTATTTATTTTTACATATAAACTACAGAAATTACCTTCCATTTTTAAATAAATTCACATTTAAGAAAATGATATTTGATTATTTAACTCATAATTTAAAATATTTCTTATTGGACATAATCTTTTAATTCCTCATTTTAGATGAATTTTTGATTATTTAATGGTACATTTAATCATTTAAGTGTGCATTTAACAGTTTAATATATTTAATATTCAAATTATGTAGTAAATAAATGTACATTTATTTATTTATCAAATGGGACATATTTATACATTTTTTGTTGGAAATTTATGAGATATTTTGCAGCTTGATATGAGCCACCCCCTTGGCAGCTAAATTTCCCCTCTGGAGTCGAAACTTGTGCTAAAGTGCCCCCTTGAGAGCTAAAAGGTGTGTTAAAGTGCCCTCTACAGTGGTGAAGACAGCCTTTATGAAGCCCTTTTGGTTTCTTTTCACCCCTGAACCACTGCTTTTAATCAAGGTACTTCATCAACCAAGAGATTACACACAAAATGGACCTTAACAAAAATGGGATCGTCGGGATGAAAGTTGATAAAGTTGACGTTTGAAAAACTCAAATTAATTCAATCCGATTCAGTTCCATTCAGTTTATTTATAAAGCGCCAATTCACAACAGATGTCGTCTCAAGGCACTTTACAGAGACAACACTGTCAGAATGTTTAGGACAACCAGTTGATTGCATCCAGCATGAGCTTGTGGCAATAATTTCTGCTTGCATTTTGTCGTTGACTCCTCAGCAATACCTCGCACTGAGCATGCATGAAGTGACAGTGGACAGTGTCTTTAAATCCTATAGAGCCACACCAATGAGACAATTTAATATTTTTTCATATCTACCTCTGAAATTTGGAGCAAACAGTTGGAAAAATTTGATTATATATTTTAAAACACACCAAATTATAAGTAAATTCAATTCTAGAGCTAGTGTTGGAGGGACTAAAACCTGTCCGGTTTTATATCTTGATCTTTTGGGTGACGCTATATTCAAAAATCACTGTTATTTATTTACAATTCTTCTGGTGGCTGTTAAAAACACAATCACCAGGAAATGGTGTCAGTCTAAACCTCCAACAACTAAAGAATAGATACAGATTGTAAACTCCATATTTGAGACTGAAATTTTAACACACTCACACTGTGGACACAAGAAGAACAATGCTATGTGGCAATGGAAAAATCGTCAAATTACTATCAACCCTTGATTTACTGTCGGTCTACATTCCTACCTTCAGCTATGGTCAAAATATCTGGATCATGACCGAAAGAATGAGATCCTGAATACAAGTGGTAGAAATAAGCTTTCTCTACAGGGTGGCTGGGCTCTCCCTTAGAGATAGGGTAAAGAGCTGAGTAATATGACAAAGGCTCAGAGTAGAGCCACCTCTCTTCCCCATTGAGAGGAGTCAGCTGAGGTGGCTCTGACATCTTTTTTGGATGTATTCCAGGCACGTCCCACCGGGAGGAGGCCCAGAAGAAGACCCAGGAAACGCTGGAGGGACTATGTCTCTCTTCTGGTCTGGGAGCGCTTTGGGTTTCCCCCAGCAGAGCTGGAGGAGGTGTCTGTGGAGAGGGACATCTTGGAGTCTCTGCTGAGACTGCTGCCCCCGTGACCTAGTCCTGGATGAAGGGGAAGTCAACGATTACGATACAGGTCTAAACATCAATGAAGGTCACTTTGTTCTATATACTGTCTAATGGCAAATCTACCCCCACTGTTCAGCTTTTTTTGTTATTTGTGTGTTTCTTTTCACATTTTGTCACTCAGGTCTAATCTCATGCACTTCTGAAAATATCAGAAAATAAAGTAAAAAGAACAAACAATAATCCAAAACCTTCCAGTGTTATTTCCTAATAACTGTTATGGTTAGCTAATTAGATTAGCCTGCAGTGCAGCATGTGTTTTGGAGGGAAAATCTGGCCAGACACTAGAAGGCAACCAGACCCAACAGAGTGTTTTCCTAAGCTGCCAGGGTGGGACATAGAAAAGGAACAGAGAGGAAAAAGAGGAAGGAACAAAGTGATTTTGGCTGTGCTGTGGTTTTGATGAAGGATGTCAGGCTGATAAGACTATTAGTAGGACCCAACCCTTGGTAAAAATCCCAGAAGAACATCCGAGTAAACGAGGCACACAATGACAAAGTGAATAAGTATGAAAACAACAAAAACAAACAAAGAATAGGTCAATCATTATGGTCAGTGAGGCAGCCAGGCAGGCAGGAGTCCTCTATGTCTCCTGATGATCTCTAATGAGCTGGCAGCCTCGGATCCACAGGGCCTCGCTGCATTCCACTGGCTCTAATAAGACCACGTCCCGCTCTGTGAGCTGATAGCAGCTTCATTAACCACACCGTGAACCTGCACAGGAAGCCGATACGGGGCTTTAGAAGGATTTTATTATGCAACAGGAAACAGATCCAGTTTAATGGGAGCGCACGGGGAAGGTGGGAGACAGCAAGAGGAAGGGGGGGCGGTGAGTCGAAGCAGCAGTTTGCATTTGATCTCTGCCTTTTTCTTCTGTTCTCCACACTCTGGAGGTGGAGGAAGAGATTACTAGAAATGTGTTGCAGGAGCAGGATCAAACTCCTGGGGATGTGTTTGTGTTTGCCCCTATTCTCCGAGTTGGGTGCAGCTAACCTCCTTTCTGTTGTGTGAAGGGCGTGCATCAGGAGCATTCTGAGGAGAACAGATGAGATAAATTGACAGAGATGTAAGCTCCTGAGGTGTTTTTTCAGACGTTTAGGGAATTTGGGTTAATTGTAAGTGTGGATACCTCCACAGTCACTTCATGGGCTATATTTATCCGACCTCTCTGTGCAGACTCCTCACATCAGAGAGCAAGAGGTGGTGCCAGATCTGCGCTCCCAATTATAGTGTCAGGGATAAATTTCAAGTTTTTAGGTGTCGTTTTCTGTGACAAAGAGAAACTGGTGGTGACGCTGCAATCAAAGTGCAGCAGAATCCATGCTCCATTTTTCTTTGAATGGAAATCAGATTTCCCTCTCATGACGTGTGCTCTACACATCTGGATAGCTTCAAAGAGACTCTGTGGGGGTGTGACCTGATGCAAGGTCCCATGGAAGATCCACACACACAATACAGCTCTATGCGCAGCTGCTAGCAGAGATACTCGGAGCCCAAGCTTACACACACATCCATTTGTTCTGGACCAAGCCTCCAGAACCACAGGACCTCTTAGAACGTCCCTTATATAAAGGATTGCTTAAATAACACTGTGAATCATACCAAAACATTTGTTAAATCAGACAAATTCTGGCTGAACTGCTCCACATGTTTTTCTTTGACATAAGAAAACATGTAGATGAAAGACAGTTGGAATGAAATCAGACTAAACTGTTCCTGTTTTACAAACGAAAAACTCTTGAATAAATATTTCCTTAAATAACCTTCAATTTCTGAGAATTATGCAACTAAAGTTGTATTTCTCATTGGTGTTGTACCCAAAGGTTAGTCATCCTGTGCTCACAGGTGCCACTGCCACATCCATGATTAAAAACCAATATAAACACTAAGTAAACCATCTATTGTATTCCTTCAAGAAGAAGATGAAATATGGTGAAGTTGTTTTGGTGTGAACTGTGCAAAGAATCAAATCTCAGAATAAAAAAGTAAAGCACTTTTTTAAAGGGATCCAACATTTGTTGTATCAATAGAATTGGAGAAATGTTTATTTCTGAAGTAAATACAATACAATAAAAAAAAAACTGTAAGGTGTTTATTTTTTTATCAATGTAAAGAAAATATTGTCACACAGACTTCAAAAATGCTATGCTAGGTCCTGTAGCACTAGCTTGGTTACTTTTTGCTGTTTTGGCAGCAACAAGTAATGTTAAACCTTTTCAGTTTAAACTGGATCGCATTGAAATTGAAGTGAATGTAGAAATCACAAGAGGTGATGAAGTTGAGGAGGTAGTTGGCTGAAGAAGGTGGTGTTTGTTTGGCTATTGCTAAGAGTTGCTAACTACAAACGCTACGCTACAAACTGAGGCTGTTTATGGTTAGCATTGGTGTGAAAACATTTTCTCTGTTATATTGGAACGATGTGATACAATGACTGAAAGATGCATCACTGTCACTTTAGACTGTCGTTCTCTGGATTTGATTTCACGCCTTAATGGTGTTAGTGCTAGCTAATATAATAAACAGTAGATCACAAGCCAAAATATTTGTTTCAACAGATATCTCATGTATAACGGCTCATGAAGATTCAAGGCAATGACTCGGTGTGACACTGTTTAAATTTACACCAATCAAACGCAGTATAATTAAAAAAAACACCTCTGCTAATGTTAGCCTTCCTCTGTTTACTCTGTGTTTACCATGTCATCAACCCAGCATGCATTGCACAGGTGAAAAACGGGAGAAAAATATATGTATACATTTGTATGTTGTAATAACAGATCATGAACTGCAATTTTACAGTTAATATCAAAATTAAAACATTATTTAAGCCAACATGTTCAACTAGATCACTGTAAAAAGCTGGCAAGAAAATATCTTGTCCGCAGTGAGACACAGTTGGTGAGGAAGAAGCTATTATTGCAAAAGCACCTTGAAAATCTAGTTTAAAAGTTAGTAGCAAAGTCTACAAATAAATTTAGGTCAATGATTTAGAGGGTTTCTCACAAAGTCCCATTTTCATTTTGTTAATGAACTGCTTCCAGATGTAAAAGACAACCAGCTCTGGTTACTATGGTTAAGTGGCATAACAAATATCCAAAGGGGAAAAAATACAGGCAAAAAGACATCCGGTTGCACAACATCACCAGGGGTAGAAAAAGATATTGCAAAAGAGAAACTCTTTTCCACAAATGGAGAAACTTGAGTTTTCCTTAAAAAAAACATCATGATCAAGCTAGCAGAGCTATTGAACATGCACCACTAGTTCTAGAATATTTTATATGTTTAGGCTTCTCTCTGTGGCTCTCAGCTGTCCTGCAACTGCAGGTCGCTGGTTTGAACCCAAACCATGTCCATCTCAGCCAGTGTTTTCTTGAGCAAGACACCTTACCTGCATTGGTCAGTGGTCAGTAGGCCCGGTGGCACCTGTGTACAACATTCTCACTTCTGTCATATTTGCTCTCTCTTACAAATATGAAATGGTGGATTTTGACAAAACGAATGCAGTAGAAGCAGCTACACACACATACAGTACATCCTTCTATTACACACATTACACATGCTTCATTTTCACCCTCCTCTTTATCTTCCACCTAGACTCACCTGCATTTGTAACTAAAAGGCACTAGACACTTTATTCACAGCTAATTTGACTGTGTCCATTCTTGTTGCTCCTGTCAGTGGAAAGTGTGGACTTTAACCTTGATTTTCTCTTTTGCTGCTTAGAAATAAATTTATTGACTTGATGTAGAAAAGAAACATCAGTTCACAGAAGTCAAAGTTAAGTTATGATTCTTTTCCTATGATATCCATGTCAGGTCTCAACTCATGAAATAAGACACAAATAAACTGGAGACCATGGGTGGTTCTAGATGGGGACCAGTGTCCCTGTACTGAAAAAATACGCAACAAACATTTAATATAATCAAGTCAATTTATCTTGAAGGAGGTCAAACAATTTGTAAATGGAATGTTATGATTTAAAAAAGAAATAAAAAACAACTTCATTATCTGATTTTAAATGCATAAGACCTAATTATTTTATTTAAAAAAGAAAAAATACTAATTCCTTTGGCAAATTATCTAATCTCTTAAACTTACAGGGAAGTAGGCAGATTTTGCGAATTTTTGTTTCTCAATAAAACAATAACGATCAATCTGTCACTCAACCATTACTTACATGTGTGTGTTTATGTATTTATATTATCTTTCCTTTTTCTCTCCAACTGTATTAAAATGCTACTTTCCATATCTGTGGTAATGCAGACCGTATAATATTTTTTATAAATTAAAAAATATATCTGACTTTTTTTAGATACGTGTTTGGATTGTAATAGTAAATCAGTTTCTTATGACGATAACTGATTTGTTGCTTTGATCAATTAAATATCTTACCTTTACAATTTACACTAAAAATGATTTACGAATCAAAATCAGACTAAAGCTTCAGATGTATTAAGATAGGACCCAGTCTTAGATCAGGGTTCAGTAACCTTGGCTTTGTGGCTCACTTAATACACTAAATGATGCCCTCTTGCTCTTCTATTGTGTGTGTGTGTTTCTTGTGCTTTTATTTCATTAAAAAACACTGGCCCTAGCCTGGCCCCCAGCCTGGCCCCCAGCCTGGCCCCCAGCCTGGCTCCAGCAAGGCTCCATCCTGGCCTGCTGGGTAAATTTAATCTAGAACTGCTCCAAGTCAACCCCTTAGAGTCAAGCTCAAGTCAACACCTCTGCTGTATGCATTTATACCTAATGCCATTAAACACAGTTCCAGTATTTGTCCCTCTGTAAAGCAAGAACTAAAGGACTGATAAATAAATTGTTCTATCGTTTAAATTTTAAATCCAATATTTGCATTTTGACAGAAGGAAGAAGAAATGTCTAATAAATTGAATGAAGGACAAACACTTTTGCTAAAACGAGAGAAAACAACTTGAGCAACGACAAAATGTATTAGCTGGTGTTTGTGGATGCGAGCTTTTCAGTATTCAGCAATATCTAACTTATATCGATTTAGTTTTAAAAACTTATATTTAAGAGCTCTCAAAGTTTGAACTTGAACTGACTTTCTTTCTAAGTCTATATGCCGTACGTGTGTCTGCTCAGGCTACCTGGACCGGCGGAGGGAGCCAAGGCTGGAGCAGACATGCAGGCTCTCAGGCAGCTGATAAGGCTCCTCTCTGGATGTGGAGCAGACTGTAGATTAAGCTGTAATGGAAAAAAGGGGAGAAATTGGCCTTATAGCGGTGGGGGGGGAGGGGTGTTATTATCACTACCGCCCTAACATTGCATCTTGCATCCTTCACCTCTTCTCCACTCAGTCTCCTTGAAACAAGCTTGATAATAGAGTTTCCTGGTCACAGATGGTCAAAATCGCCTGGACCGCCCAGACCCTGCAGAACTGGGCCAAATCTGAAGGTCCCCTATAATTTAGCAACACTGTAATTAGAATTTCCACAGGGCTGCTGTTGCACATTAGTTATTCCAGGCAAAGTGGAAGGGGTTTTAACATGAGTTGTGACACAATCTGTTGCTGAAAAAAAACTCCTGAAAATAGTTTTACCTAAAGAAAATCTTAAGTCATGGTTGGATTTAAAAAGAGCTCAAACTTCCAAGCAGATTCTCAGAATCTAAACCTGTACACGTGTCATCAAGCAGGCATCCTCCAGTTTTAAGATAAAGACACCCAAGAAAGCTCGGTGGACCACTGTGGGACGGCGGTTACCATCCATGAATCATAGCATGGGTACAACAATAATGTTTGTCTGTCTGCAGTGCTCTGTTAAAGTATTACCTGGATTCGTTTTTCTTTTGTTGTTATTCTGTGGTGAGTACAAATTCTAGTATGATTTAATAGGGTTTTATTTAATAAACACAAAGTGGTGCAAAATTGTGTCATGGAAGAAAAATCTAACATTGTTTTCAATATTTTGCTTCATAAATCAATAACTGAAAAGTGTAGTTTATGTTTTAAAGTTCCTTATTTACTCTGATGCTTCTAAAAAAAACATCTGTCCAGTCCATTAGGTCCTTTAAATATCTTCTGGTTCAGGAACAATGGCTACAATGCTCCTGAAAACTGGAGGAAATTCAGAGCACAACTGTTCCAGCGAGAGAACCTGTCAACAGGACAGCTATTAGTTTTGCACTCTATAAGTATCTCCTCAAGAAGGAGTGACAGCAAAAAGACCACTGTAGTAATTTAATCATTAAAACTGTTGCTTGATGTTCTCCACAGGGCTGCTCAGATAAGACCTAAACTTTACTTTTTGACCTATATGCAAAGTGTTTTGTTTTAAAGACTAACTGTCATATATCACCCTGAACACACCGTCCCCTTACTGAAGCATAGTGGCGGCAACATAATGCTGTGGGAATCCTTTTCTTTAAAAGGGACTGGTCAGAGTTTAAAGAAGATGGAAGATAAATGCAAACCTTTTACAGAAGAGGCGTTATAAGATACTATAAACCTACTGAGCTAATGATTAAGATCATGTGACATACAAAGCAATTGAAAACCTGTAGCAAGACTTCGAAAGTTATGTTAACAGGATGCAATAGTGGCATAAAAGGTTCCTCACACAACCTACATATGACCTTTTGGAAAGAAGACTTTATGTTATTCTAGACATGAGGAGCTAGTGGTGAAAAAATCCTAAAGACTAGCAGGAGCAATCGCATCATTTTGTGTTGGTCTTCTACGAAAGTCTTAGAAATTTCTCAAGAGTTAAAGCAGAGTTTGCAGAATCTGATTTTAACCACAGGTGAGAGAAAGTTTTTGCAAAACATCACAGCTGCTAACACTTTTCAGGCTGCCTGAGCTGTAAACTTCAGTGGCTGAAGTGAGGCAACCCGGACCCACAATTCCCCGATGTCTTATAGGTGGGTGCAGTTAGGTCTTGACACCCACATCCACTGTAGAAGAAAAGCGTGGGCTTTAGTGATCGTTTTTCTCTATGCCAGCTCAGCCCTCTACATGCACACAGCAAAAGGTCTGCAGCCACACTGCTAACCTAAGAGGGGCCTCAGTGTGTGGCAAGTGCACTCCAGCGCACTTCACTCCAACTCTTCCCGTTACCCACAAAACTAGCCGTTAGTGGTGATGGTGCAGAGCAACAGCAGCTGCCGCGACACTCGTCTCCAAACCATGGAAACTGAAAATAACTCACAACACTGGGAGGACAATTCATGGAACTTTGAGGGGAAGTCCTTTGAAATGAAAGTCTCCACTTGGCTCAGGTCTGTATGGAGTCAGTGAGGGGAAGTGGAAGGAGTGGCGCGGTGATCAGTTGGCTTGATAAAACTACATTTGAAAGTCCTCCAGCTGATAAGGCCTCTACAACAAACACAATACTCCAAGACTCTGTTCCTCCAAACTTTGTCAGTCTTTCTTTGAATGTTACTTTCGAAAGGGACTTCAGCCAATATCCCTCTTCAAACGTGCCAGGATCCTTCATACCCCCCCTACCACCACCTTCAGTTTTTTTCCTATTTAACACGCTTCCTCAAATTCCTCCAATGTTTTTCAAAACCTCAAACCATCGTCTCATATTCTCACAGGCTTTGAAGACACGTTTCAGCCGCAGCAGCAGCAGCATGATCTCTGGCTACTGGCTAGCTGAAAGTCTAGCTCTATACGGGGGGATCCATCTGGCACTTCTCACCAGAGTTCTTAATAAATCAAAAATGGAGGTGGGTCACATGCAGACAATCTGGGTAGAGGTCATTGCCGGGAAGGTCCTGCAGCACAGTTTTCGTGGTTTCTTTACAAACTGAAGTGCTCTATCTCTGGAAGATGGTCACATAAAACCTTGACTTTATAATGGCTAGAAAAAAAAAGGCTATTAACCTTGACGATGGTACAGGGTAACCTTTTGGTGAGTGACCACACTTTCTATCTGTCCCCGTAATAATCTCATAAAGAACTCCATAAACGGCTGAAATGGCATAACAGGGAGGTCCATAAATGTAGAAAACAGTATTGTACGTTTTCCAAACTACGAGAAGGTCCACAGCAGTGGCATCTAGGCTGTTCTGAATGAAGCCCACAATCACCCTGCAGTCACATTTCATCCAGTTCCCCTGAGGTGATGGCTTCTCCACCCGGGTGCCTCTCTAACCGCCGCATTTCGTAACCGCTCTGTTGCTCCACCGGAGCACATCCAGCAGTCTGAGACACACTCATGGAAACAAACAAACTTCTCAAACCTCAAAGAGGGCTGCCTCTCTGTGAGCGGAGGAAAGCAGATGAGTGAGATACAGAGAAGGACACGCTGAATTTAAAAGTGAAATTTAAGTGAGAGGAGACGGGGACAGCGAGTGAAGTTCAAAGCAATCCTCTCCTCTTCTTTTTTTTTTTTTTTCGAGCCGTGGCCCCCGTGGCAAAGGGCGGAGTGGCAGCTGGAGGAGCAGAGGAGGCAGTTAAAAGCCTATCCTCTCACCCTCCCATTGACCTCCCACTGAAATGAGCAAAAAAACAGCTGTGGGCAGCACACTCTCCACTTCTCCAACGATGTCCCAAGGGCCTCAACCGGACGTATACAAACACACTCAGGCACTCTGTTAGGAAGGGAACCTGTAGATGCACTCATAACACATGAACCCCGAGGTCATTTTTCTCTCCATTATCTCACATACATGGATGACCTTCCCTGCTACCATCAACTCTAATTTAATGGGATATAAACGCAGACCCTGCAAACTGGAGTTTAAAACCTTCTTCCTGTCGAAGGAGTTTAAGCAGATTGTCTCGTTTCACATATTTGAAATGGAAAACCAGCCGGTGGGTTTTTCAAGATTGATCCATTCAACAGACGTCACCACAGAGCTGGCTGACTGTGCGTCCAATAATACAACAGCTCTGTCACAATGCTACAGTCTCCAGCTATTTCCTCTGCTTATTACAAAACGTTTCCTACATAAAATATTTATCTTACTTGAATGTTTAAATTAAATGATTCAAGGTTTTACAACTGTATATTTGTATGTTTTAAAAAGTTTCACAAAGGACCATGAATCAGAGGCAACCAGACTGAAACTCCGTTTTTCTGAAGACGTTTCGGAACCTATCCAGAGGTCTGTGTCAATTCGGTGAGCTCTCAGTAGAGCAATCTGTATTTGAAGTGCTGAGGTTTTTAAGCATCTGAACATATTGCAAGTCAAATGCAAATCAAAGACCCACCCGTCCTTCTCCTGAGTCCTCTGAGTCTTTTCTTTTGTATTTGCCATCCATCTTATTCCGGTTCAGGGTCACAGTGGGGTTGGTGCCCGTCTCAAGGAGTCTATGAGCCAAAGGTGGGGTACACCCTGGAGAGGTGGCAGTCCATTGCAACTGAACAAAATTCGAAAAACTAGATTCGAAAAACTTTTTGTAAACTCTAGTTTCAAACTTTGATGTGTTAAAGATTGTAGGAAACATTCAGGTACATTAAACATATAGTCTGTATCTTTAAAAGAACAGAAACAAATGTTTCTAAAAATCTCCAGGTAGCATTTCATTGGTAAGATTAAAGCGAATCAATACAGACTTATTGAAATGTCCTGATATCTCTCCTATGAGAGTCAGAATAGTTGAATGCATAAATGAATGGCCTTTATAAGCTGCTCAGGCAGCATGTGCTGACTTCACTCTTTGCTGCATTATGTTAATTTATCCTTTAGATACCTGGAGGCTTGTTCTGTCAAGGTAAAACGAATAACACCTTCTCCAGATTGTACGCTTTTTTTTTTTTTTTACATTTCCTACATATTTGGGTAGTGATTAGAAAGTTCATATCCAGATTCTGAGCTTATTTTTTTTCCTGAAAAAGATGGTGTGAACTGTTGCATTGAACACTGAGATTAGATATAATGTAGTATAACCAAAAGAATTTTTTTACTGACTTTGGAGGTTTGATTTGGATAATTTATTCTCAAAAAAAGACTAAATTAAGAGTCATGCAAAAATATTTCACCCATATGTTGTAGGTACTGTAACTTAAAAAAAAATCAGATATCCAATAATTAAAAGTACTGGAATGCCGATGCCGTAAACGTTATACAGTGGGTGCCTGGAAGAGACAGATTAGCTTATGAGGTATTTGTTGTTAGAAACGGGGAACATTTATGTACCATAACTGAATGATGAGAGACATAAAATAAAACTTTAGAGGTTTTGGATGTTTAGCATATCTGAAAAGCATGTAGCTTGTTGCTTAAACTCACAGAGTGGTTGCCTGAGCTAACATAGCAATTCAAGACAGGTTTTCTTTCTACTGAACCATCGAAGAATTATACAAAAATCCCAAAACAACATTAAATCATCTTTGCTCTCTGCTTTAATCATCTCAGTGTCACGTGCAGATTTGATGCTATTAACTTAAAATGTTATTTTTATGATTTATCAAAAAAAAAAGAAAAACCCTTACCTCCTACATGTGATGTTTGTCTTTCCTATAACAGGTATTGCTGGTTTTAAACCATTGTTTCAATAATTTTCTGCGCGCAAAAATGGATCAGATATGATTGATTAAAATTTTTAAACCCCTTATGAGGTGATAATCGTCTCCCCCTGGTGGTTTGGAGCACTTTTGACATGTGGCTCTATGTTGCAGCTTTTCCTAACTTGTTAACAGTTATTTTTGCATCTTGCAGTATTTTACCTTTTACAAGTGTGTTTGTGTGTCAGCATCATTATGTCAGGGCATCCCAAACATTTCACCCATTGACTCCAAATATAACGAAACAAAGGAAAGGTGACCCCCTAAAACCATATATTTACTTAATTACTTCATATTGTAATTATTTATACATATAGAGTGCAGTAACTATTAATTTTTAAAGAAATGTACTTTTCAAAAGGCATTTATTTATTTAATCCGTCATTTTCAATGTTTTTTTTTAGTTAATGGGACATGTAATATTTAATTATGTTTTACATAAATAAGTATTATATCTGCTTATTTCATGGTGTTTATTACATTCACATATAACAGATGTTGGCCCTCCTTAGACTTTAGGGATCACATCACAAAAACCATCTTGTGATCCCCCAGGGGATCCCGACGCCCACTTTGGAAACCCTTGATTTTTGTTTCCTACATGTTTTTACTTTTTATCTACATATTCTGTGATTAGAGCATTTTTCCTTTTTTTAGCCTTTTTTTCCTTAATTATTTTGTGTTTGTCTGAGTTTGCCCATTTTAATTTCTTTGTTAGTGGGATCTTTGAAATAAGGTGTGAACTTGTGTATTTGCATAGCGTCTGCAGTGCTTGGCTACTTTGCATGCAATAATCTATGTAGATTTTCTTTTTCGTTATTTTTACATTTTGAAGTCTCCTTGTCCTGGATTTTTTTATTAATGCCTTTAACTCATGTCTGTTCTATATGTACGTCTTAAACCATTTTCCCAAGACATGCTAGGTTATATAGCTGCTAGTGATGGCTAGGGATGTCAGGAGGTCGCTATGGTAACTGCATTGGCGATAGCACTCAGCTGCCTTGATATGGGCGCACCTCCACCATGGCTTAAGTTTCCTTACCAATTTAAGGTATTCAGATCTAGCCTAAGGCCCACTAAGCGACGTCACGTGCCTCGATTTATTTGTCTCCATAAGGGCTTTTTGAACCGCCCCTTGTCTGACCCAACAACCAGAGCCTATTCACCATGGGAGACCCTACCAGGGGCATTTAAGCTGCCAACAACATAACCTCGGGGATCATCCAGGCACTGAAGCCCCTCCCCCATGTTAAGGTGGCGGTTCAAGGAGTGGTATGGGGAAGGTGACGGAAAGGGGGATGAGAATCAGCTCCTCCAAGTCTGAAAAAAGGTGGCTTGTCCCCTTCAGGTTGGAGGAGAGTTCCTGCCTCAAGTGGAGGAGTTCAAGTATCTTGGGTCCTGTGCACGAGTGAAGGGAGAAAGGAGCAGATCGATAGTTGAATTGGTGCAGCTGCTGCTATAATGCAGACGCTGCATCAGTTTGGTCAAGAGAGATCTGAGCGAAAAAGCAAAGCTCTTGATTTAATTAATGGTCGGTCTACGTTCCTACCGTCACCTATGGTCATGAAATCTGGATCATGACAGAAAGAACCAGATCCCGGATATAAGCAGCAGAAATGAGCTTTCTCTCAGAGTGGCTGGGCTCTCCCTTAGAGATAGGGTGAGGAGCTCGGTCATTCAGCAGAGGCTCGGAGTAGAGCTGCTTCTACTTCACATCAAGAGGAGTCAGCTGAGGTGGCTCGGACATCTTTTTCTGATGCCCCTGGACGCCTCCCTCTGGAGGGGTTCCAGGCCTGTCCCCCCAGGAGGAGGCACAGGGGACGACCCAGGACACGCTGGAGGGACCATGTCTCTCGGCTGGCCTGGGAGCGCCTTAGACTTCCCATAGCAGAGCTGAGGAGGTGACTGCGGAGAGGGAAATTTAGGAGTCTCTGCAGAGATTGCTGCCCCCACGACCCGGTCCTGGATGAAGCGGAAGACAACAAGTACGAGTTTCAAATTATATTTCTAACCTCATAAATTTCTACCAATAAAATATGAAGCTCATTCATGTTTTACTTTGGTTTCTCCATAAAATCAACTGCACAGCTTGCTTATGTATGACAGCACTGATCGGTTAAACCAGTAATGCTTTAGCAACTTTAAGCAAGCAAAGCGCCTTTGGGTGAAACCCAGCAATGGTGATTTCTCATGTAAATAAGTAGGGTCAGAATTGGGCCCCTAAATCTGAATTTTCTGAGCACGTTTTAAGAAATACCCCCAATAAAATCCTTTCAGCTGAGCTTTAAATCAAACCACCAAAATTGGTTTTGTTTATGTTTGGATGTGCTGTTTTAATTATTCCCAGAGCATTTTGTCGTTAAATCAGAGATAATCTTCACATTGAAAATTCAGAAACATTCAAACTTTAAAAAAAAAAAAAAAAAAACATAACCGATTTGAGACCATTTTAACTCAAGCCAACCCTAAATTCTGAGACATTACAATCACCATCTTTCCCTTTATTAACTGACAATAAATAAAAGGAGATATCTTTTGTGGGTGAAGAAATATAAAAAAAACTACATTTTAACATGTTTATTAACACGGGTACCAATATGAAAGCTAGTTCCTGATAAATGGGACACCTTTAGTTAGATTGTGGCCTCTCTTTATGGGGTTTGAGGTTTTTGTTTGCAGGAAAACATCACTCAGTTCATATCCTGATAGTGTTATAACATGTATTGAGAAAGAAATATCAAAAAGGTAAACATTTTTCTGATAACATTTGAAAGGAAGTTTTCATTCAGAAAAGGTCCAGAGTCCTCAGCCTTATTATTTATTAACACAGAGTAGGAAGTCTACAGTAATGGACATGCTAACAGTTCCACTCAGCTTTTAGTCATACAGGGGCAGGATCGCCCCCAAGTGTCCATGTCAGGAACTGCAGTCTGTTTCTGCAGATGGGTGTGAAGATTGAAACGCTGCGGGGAAGAGGACGGCTTCAGGAGTCCGAGCTCTTCTTTCCTTCGTTTTTGTTCTTCAGAGATTCCAGTAAGCTCTTAATCCTCTCACTAGCCGGCTCGCGCTTTCGCTTCTTACGACCTTTGATTCCCGCCACCTGAGAAGGGTAGAGCAGGGTGGCGAGGCCCCACGCTGCGGGAGCGTCCCCCCCACCCACACCTCCAGGTGTTCTGGTTTCACTCTGCTGGAGCAGCCACGCGCTCTCCTGACACAAAGCCACGAAGCGGTCCAACTGGGAGATGTTAACGTTCTTGCTGACGTTCAGAGACGTCTCAAAAGGGTTCTGGATGTGCAGCGGCGCCACCTCTGGCTTGTTCTGTTCTTTACCCTGAAGAAACAGAAAAAAAACAAAAAAAAAAACAGAGGTGAACATTTCGATTCAGCTCCAAATGAGAATCCCTTTTAAATGGACGAAAACAACCAGCGGTGTGGAGACTAATTTCAACTTATCGAGCATGTTAGCAAACATAATCTGTGGGTCTGATCACGCCTGGCAGGCTTTGAATGACCCACCCAGTGTGGGTCAGGGAGAGGCCAACAACCTCCATGGCTGCTGTAACCTGCTGAAGAGGTGGAATGAGCTGAAGCATTGCAGCCCAGTAAAGGTGATTTATAGCCGAAGCAGCAGCGGTGAAAGCTGTGCGCCTCGGTCACGGCCGCAGTCTACCTGCAGGCTTCCTCAGCTGTGTCAAACCTCATATTAATCCCCGATATTAATCCGGCTGGCCCCTCTGTTCTCACCAGGATCGATTTATTAAGCTCTAATCGGGTCCCTGAATGGCTCAGCCAGAGCATGGAAAAACCTCCTGGACATTATTTGTACAGAGAATGATTGTGTAATAACCAGTAACCAAGCAGGAGGTTCATCACCTACTGTTCACATGATAAATGAGTTACTTCTTGATGACCTTCCAAGGGGAGAGATGAATTAAAACAGACAAAAAGAAGCAGGAGCTGAAGGAAAGTTACGCCATCTTTTCCTCTGTTTACAGTGAGGTGGACCCAGAGTTGACTTAGTGTCGTCGTCATGGTTACTCCACATCAGTTTGGGTTTGCAAACAAAGATGTTGGACCGTGAAAGCTTCAGTCCTAGTTGTTGATTCTGTATCATCAGCATTTCCTGGAGATCTGTTTGGGTTTTCAGAAAGCAAAGTTAAGTGTTTGAAAGGCGGTTTGTGGGAGACACACACTGACCTCTAGTGGTCAAAAACTGAAGATCTCTTTTTCTATTAAGAAGTTTCTGTTGTAAAATGAGGTTTAATAGGTGGAGTGAGTTAAAGTGTGATATGATGGATGAACATCTGGATCAAAGCCTGGCCGATGGTGACTCTATCTTGATCGATTCGTTCCCTTACTGAGGACGGACTTCTTTACTGTTCATGATTGAATGAATGAATCTCTGAGGCACCTTTAGAAATGATACTGTTAGTTTACTCCAGTATCTCCCTGATTAGGCTTAAATTGGAAGCAGCTGGACGGTTGACAAAGACTCCTGGAAAGGTGTTAAAACCTTTTCAGAAAAAACAGTCGGTTGCTTCTGATTAAAGCCTGTTTTGTTGTTATGGTGACGCAGGTGACAGAGAATTTACAGATCATACCTTTCTGATGTTTATGGACATCCTGCTGAATGGAAACGTGGCGTAGAACTCAAAAAAGTCACTCAGCAGTTGCTCTGAAACAGATGAGAAGTTGCAAACTCAGCTCTTAGATCCATCTACAGTCACTCTATAAAAGCCGACAAGGAAAGAAAAGTTTTTACTCCCACAAGCTTCATGTGATCCTGCATTGCACATTTCTGCATACATTGTTCTGTATAGTAAAAGCTGCTATGATAATTACAAGATACCATCTCTTTACCATCTCAATTCAAAAATACTTTATCCCAAAGGGAAAATAATGTTGTTTTTACAGCTCTCCAGTTTGTTTCATCTCAGTTTTTATATGTCAAATATAACACCTAAAACTATTGTGGTGTTTCTTTTCACTGATCAGCCGCATTATTCAACATAATTTGTTTCAAATTAAAAAGTCAAATACGATCCAGTTTCAATATCAAATAACTCAAAAATACTTAATTCATCCTAAAAGGAGATTAAATGTTGTATCAACTCGTATTTTCTTTTCTCTTTACCAGTTGTTGTGGGTGTTGATAGCTGTAGGCAGGAAGGATCTTCTGAATATGCTGCATGTGTTTGTAATGAATATAGGAAGAGGAATCATGTTGGGCTTTTCTTCTTCAGTGTGTTTCCATTGCTTTTAGTCTTGATGTGCTGATTGATCCGTGTCTGATTTCTTAGAATTGGTTGATCAACACATTCATATGAAACTGATTCCATCCAAGTTTGCAAAGGTATCAAAATCAGGACCTTATTAGAGCTGCACCGACTGAGTTTATTGATCTATGGCTTATTTTTCCAGTCAATCTAAGAGATTATTTCACTAAGTTAACATTTCTGGGGAAACAAATATTTGAAATATTTGTTCAATATAACTATAAAAAGATCCTCTCTCTGTAAGTAGGTTGTCCGTTTCACCAAATGCCATGTTTTAGAGTCTATGTACCACAACTTTAGGTAACTGTTGGATTCACAAATGAGTTGACAATTATTTCAACAATCCAATAATATGATTATTCTGATTAATCGATTCTGCTCTGGATCAAACAGGATGTGTATAAACACACATTGATTAAATAATTATCGTCCAGTTTTAATCGATGTCAAATGAAAACATCGCTCCGCATAATCATCTTTAAGATATGCTTTTATTTTGAAATAAATCATGGAATATAAGACTACAGATAACAGTAGATTTTTTTTTTATAATCAAATTTTTATTTTAGTTTTGTTTAAATATCTGATTGTTGGAGCTTAAAAGAAAAATGGTCAAATTTTGTTTAAGTTCTTTTTGAGTTGATATCGATGTAATTCTTATGAATCACAGACTTTTAGACTGAAAAGCATCAGAATCGTATCATGATAGACTTTGCGACATATATAAAATTATCATATAGTCATTGCAACCAATCAATCAAACATCATATTGTGATTTAAACCTCCACCAACAGTAACGGTCTGGCCATAAAACTGCTACCAGTTCTCCGCTAACCATGATATTTAAAACTCACCCGCTGCAGGAATGAAAACAGTTATGAGGATCGTTTTTTAGGTTACAGCTAAAAATATTTGGAAACTGGTCTTAAAATAACTAAAAACATCTGCTTTTCCTTCAGCAGCTGAAGTGTACAGCAACAAGTGGGGGACGGGCAGCACATTTCCCTCACATCTCATCAAACAGAACATGAAAGCGTAGAAACAGAGGAAAGGTTTTAGTGAATTTAACTTTTTTAAATCTTGGCACCATGATGCCGTTCACTGCTAAACATGGAAGGTATCGGTTTCTCTCTTCCCGTTTGTCACACAGCAGCCTTTCCTCTCATTCTCTCAGTTTTGCTCCAGAAAGAAGACGACTTGGGTTCACATGCAACGAAACGTGCTTCGTCAATAAAATCCACTCGGCCGTCCGTCAAACTGATATGCGGGACCCTGCAGCAGTGATTCAACGCTTCTCGGTGCTCACCCAGCGTATCTGTGTTCCTCTGGAGCTCAATCTTGCTGGAGTCTGTGACAAACGTGCAGTCGTTCCCCTCAATCACGCTCTCGTCTTCGGGACCTTGAGGGGATGAGAGCGGGATACAAGGTAAAACGACTTGCCTTTACAAGGCGGTGATGGCTGTAAACAAGTCACAGACGGATGTGCCGAAGAATTACTGGGCAGGAAATAAGTGGAGGAAGGAAGAGAAAGTGCACATTGGTCAGGAGAAAAAAAAGAAAACAGCAGAAGTGTAAGTCTGCTCTCTGGCCTGGCACCACCCATATATGGAAAGAATTTTGTTGCATTATTATTGGAAGCAAAGAAGACAATTTATGAATGAAAGTTAAAAAAAAATAAATAAAATACGATACAGAAATGAAGCTTTGAATAATTTCCTAAAAAAAGACAGAATCCCTTCTTACAGTATTTAGACTCTTTCTTTTCTTTAAATCTTCAAGATACAAAATATTAAACCACTAATCTCTAAAAAAATTAAATTTTTATTAATTCTCCAATATTTTTATTCATAAGGAAATAAAACAATAAATACAATCGTCATCCTTTTCGTTTCCTTGTAGCCTGTGGGCGGAGTTTAATCCCTCCTACTTTTGAACCTGATAATGTCTCGTTACAACGAACATGATCAAAAAATGAAGCATTTAAAAACAAGACTTTTTGAGGGTAGTTTTGTCACTTTTACTTTTTCATATTTGTTTTGCTTTTTGACATTTCTGTTTCAGTTTCAGCAACTGCTTTATTTTTTTCAAATTGCGTTTCACAGACCACCATGTGTGTTTTTCCATTAGTTATTATTATTTTTTTTTTTATTAATGTGCATTTTTAAGTATCGTATCAAAAAAGCTTGATGAAAATGTTAAAATATGAAAAAAACCACACCCAATAGCACAACACTGACTGAAACATTCCTCCCTCCTGTTTAGTAAATTATGATGTATGACGACATTAACGCTTTGAGGTGCTCAGTTAAATCGCTTCAAACCAAATGGAAACGCAGCAGATTAGCATTTTTTTCCCCTTTTGAACTTTCAAAACTTTCCTTAAATGTCATATTTCAGTTGAATGGAAACATGGCTTCTTTCTTCTCACTTGGTACTAATACAAAGTCTCTCTCCACCAATAGAATCATCTCTTTGATCCTCCCAACAGAGGAAAGCCCGCCCCCTAAAGGTAAGAGACTGATCTGCACAACACATTTTGAAAAAGATGTCGTTTATAAAGCTTAATCTGAAAAGAGAATTTTGAAAAATTAAATATCTAAAAGTGTAAATAACATTTTTTTTGAAAAAGAAAATCATTTAATAAACACAAAATTACCCTCAAAATCTTTTCTAATAAGAATTGTACCTATTATTTTTAATATCAGGATTTCATTTTTTTATTATTCCAATTACAGAACGTGTTCGCCTGCAAACAATAGTGGAACTAAACTCACTCCATACATTTAAAACCTGTTTAATTCAGTCCACAGAGGCTGCTGTGTGTTTAACCACTGTTTAAATAGCTGGTGTCTAGAGGAGGCGGGTCAGCGACCTTTCTCTAGCGATGGATCTTTTATTGTCCTGTAAGCACTCCTCTGTGTGATGGAGTCTGAGCTAAGCAGGCCGTGGAGGAAGAGAGTCGGAAGGGGTGGGGGGTGGTAGATTGCTTTTAGAGAGGAATTATCAGACAGTCAAGGTGACAGAGGACAGAAGAGGTGGACGTGTTGATGTGGACTCAAAGGCTGTGCTGCAGAGTCTATTGGAAAATCACTATGTTCCACATTCTTTACACAGATGGAGCCCAGTAGCATGCAGGGGGTTAATCTGAACGTTTTTCAGCGCCAACATGCGCTGCGACCGCTATGACGGCTCCAGGACGCTCATGGAGTGCATTATGAAAGCAGCCAAGAATAGTTCAAGGACTGTGATTAGGAGGGCAGATTTACTAAGCCTTGGCTGCTGTTACACAATTCGATTTGAATTCAATTTGCAGCTGTCTGCATACATTATCCAGCGGCTGAGGGAAATTAGTGGACACTATGATCTCTGCATCGGCCACTCGTGTGCGTGGATTAACGATTCCACCGGAAAGCACAGCATCTAAGAGGGAGGACTTTTCAATGAGCTGCTGGCGTCAGATAATTGGACCATCTTTTAGCATTGAGGACAGACAGAAGGACAACGTTCTGCAAAATAGAGGAAACGGAAGAACAATAGCAGACTGGTGAGGGGTTAGAGGCATCTGAATTAGTAGATGTTGGTGATTTAACATTTTTAAATGTTTCTCACTAATTATAAGTACGAATCTAAAACCCCTGATGAGGAAGTTCCACTCCTAACCACCTGGTGGCACTAATGCACCTGAAAGTTGTAAAACAACATTAAAACAAGGGAAGGAAGATGAAATCAAAACTATCAACTGAAAAGAATCAAATTTAAACAATGGTTCTGTTTTCTTCCTCTTTCTTGTTTAAACGACTTTCAGGTGCACTACTGCCACCCACTGGTGGGGAGTGGAACTGCTGTGTGGATTCATTCACGGAAAATTGTGGTTTGTACAAAGTTTATTAAAACGTTTTTAGTTTTCTATTGTAGAGCTGCAGGCAGCAATTATTTTATTAATTAATCATATTTTTTATATGTTTTTATTAATAGACTCATCTAAAAAAGTTTTAGTAAACTTGAATTAAAAAGTAATACAAGAAAAAACTATTACAAATTCTTTTTTTTTTTTTTTTTTTTTTTTAACACATTCTAAATGAGTTAGAAAAGGCAAAAAATGTAGGATGAAAAAAACAAAATGAATTTCTGTATACTTTTTTCTAGGGGTGTGAATTGGCAAGAATTTGGTGATTCAGTATTTATAACAATACAATTTATTCAAATACATTATCAAAAGTAAATTATTGTGGGTTTTTTTCGTAATATTAGAGCTCTAGAAAACCTCATGAGATCTTATTGCTGAATTGTTGACTAAGAGGCTGTTGGTCGGTGTGCTGCCAACTAGTGGCTGGAGGTTTAAGAGTTATATATAAAATATAAAGACAATGACATGGATGTTTGTTTATGAGTATTTTCTATTTTTGAGATCCATTCGGCTGTATTGTACTTTTTATTTTCCAGAAATGGATTTTCCACGCCAGGGTTTGAACTGACTCTAGTTAATTTTAGCAGTAGTGATTTGCATCATTTTCGTTCCATCTGTGTGGAATACCAGTCATAAATAATTGGGCTAAAATAAAAGGTCAACTTTGGTTTTGTAATGGGATAAAATTAACCGTTTCCCCAAATCCAAATTTTAAAAAAGAGCCCATTTTTGTTGTTTTGTTTTGAAAACCCAATCTGGAAAAACAAAAAATAAATAAATAAATAAAAAACGACCCATTATCTGTTTTTTCAATTTCTAACAGAATTAGACATCCCCTCTCCATTGACCTGGAGGCAGTCATGACCCAACAAAGAGACTTTGTGCCATTTATTTTGGTCAGAAATTTTGTATTTACAGATAGTTTTTTCCCCACTTAGGTGCAGTTTTATAAATTTGTACATTTATATCAAAAAGGTCTAAAGTCATGTAATTTGCCTGTTTTTAACGCCAGTAGTTCAGGGACGGCCTCTTCCCTCTAACGGAAAAGGAAGGCAGTCGTTGCTATCGCCACACAGTTACACCACATATGACTGTAGCTTTCTGGCACAGGTTGACACGACGTTACACATCTTCCCATCTTTAAAGAGGACGTTCCCTTTAGGGATTAATGTCGTTCATTTTCTGTCAGTGTGACAAAGATGCAGCAAACTTGCATTTCAATGAAAGCGTTTCCTCCGCCACTAATTCGCCGTTACCCCACACTGATGCAGACTCATTATCTTAGGGCTGCACGGTCCACTCACCCTAACGAGTACGTGGTTTGTTCCCTCAGCGGGCACAAAGCTCAGGTCTGCCCTAAGTTGGCCCTTGAGGGCCGCTGTCCTGCAGGATTTAGAGGTTCCCCTGCTTCAGAACAGCTGTTTTCCACTGATAGCCGAGTAACAGGCTTTTGCTGAACTGCAGTCATCAGGATCAGCTGTGCTGAAGCAGGGAAACCTCTAAAACCTGCAGGACAGCGGCCCTCAAGATCCAACTTAGGCCAGAGCTGATTTGACCACTATCAAGACGCTTGGTGTGGCTTTATTAAGATCAAAGAGTTTGTTTCATTTAAAGCAAAAACTGCATTTTAATTTGTAGTTAAAAATAATGCAGAATCTATATATTTAACAAAGTAAAGGAATTAAAACGTGACTTTTACCAAAATATTTTCCTTGAATCATACATTTCTGCACCTTTACAAAAGTAAAAGTACTTTGGACACCTCTGAAAGAAACGATTTCTTTCTAGTTTGTTTTTTTCTTTATGGCTCACAGATTAATAAACGATTAGATTATTAGCTGAGGATTTTGTGATGTTTTTTTTTTATCTACATTCTTAGTAAAACTCTTAGTCTTCCTACTTTAAAAAGAGAACCTCGTAGATTACAGTCTTCGTTCAGAAACTACCCCGCACCATGTGGCTGACCAATTTACAGATGTATTAACATTGAACTGAAGCTCCTCTTCTTCTCCCCCTGACATCTAGTTTCTTCCTTTCATCTCATCCTGTTATCCTCTAGAGCTAAAATTAAGCCTAAGTGGTTAAAACTCACAGCATCAGTAGAATAAGGACAAACCCTTGGATTACCCACTGGGGAAAAAAAGCCACAGGATGAGAAGAGGAAAAGGGGAATAAAGAATTAACAAAACAATGAAGTGACAAAAACAGAGAAAATTATCTCAATAAAGGCTCATTTTAATCTTACGGCTTTAGATGAGACTCTAGGAGTGTTCAGGTTATACCTGCCAGATCCTGCAGGTGGTCCAGGGTAGGGATGATGGGAGGGGTCCTTCTCTGGAGGAAGAACAGCACCATGACGGTCAGCGAGAAGTTGGTGATCCAGGCTCCAGGGATGCTGCTGGTGATGTTGTGAGCCCGCGCCCAGCAGCGGATGGTGAACACCAGGCTGCGCACCCGCGGGTCCAGCTGTCCGTACAGGTAGAGCAGCTCGGTGCTCTTCATCGCCACCCTGTGGAAACACACAGGGATGCAATGGAAACGAGTCTGGTCTGTGGTTTTAGTTTAATCAAACAGCTTGTTTTTTTTTGCCCTCTTACACAACACACTGTATTTTTTTAAGGTTTTATTTTTGAACATTTGATTTTTTTTCAAACCTTATTCAAAAAATGTTACATTCCTCTTTTTTCAAAAAGGAGATTCATAAACTGCATTCTGCCTAATTAGCATTTTCCAGATCACATTTTCCTCACATTTCTCCTCTGGAATGAGGACACATTTCTACTGGTCAAGAATGAGCCTTTCTGTTGGACTTACAGTGAAGATAATCAATAAAACGCAGTTTATAAAACTCAATTTGTTAAAAAATAAATAAATAAATAAATGAAAAAATAAAACTGGGAAAAAAAAAACATCTGATAGAACAGGAAGTGACTCTTAAAATCATTTTAGATTCCATTTTTTTCCCAAAGTTATATTTAAAAAACATGCTGTTTGCTTTGTAACCATAAAATCCACATCAAATGGTTATAAATAAAACTGTAAAACGACCACTAGGGGTCAGCATTCAGCTTCCCTAAGCACACTGAGCAGCTTTAAACCTTTTCAAACCCAGTCGCCTCCTGCTGTGCCTCAGATCTACCAGCCTGATCTGAGAAAAGTCCCTCTCACATTCACCCACAGTGGGTGGTTCCACTCCAGTTCCTTAGAAGCAGACGAGTGGTTTTCAGTACGTTAGCAGGTGTCTACGTGTTTGTGTCACACGGCAGCCGATGAAAAGATATCTTTAAGCCCAGACGGGAAGTAATGGAGCGCGAATGAGCCCCTGGTTTGGCCACCCTGTTTAGTCTCACTGTGGCCAGAGAGCGAGAGAAACGCTGCAGCACTTCCTGAAAGACTCTGGTTTCTGTTAGAGGCTTTTGCAAAGCAAAATGCAGCTTCAGACCCGGGCGTTCTGTTAGGGAACGCAGTTATCTCTGATTTATTGATATTTCAACATGCGGCCAAATGCTTAACTGAAACGTTATGGAGTGAATTTTGTTCCATTATTGTTTCAAGCAAAGAACATCTTTTATAAATTAAAATGTGAAAAAAAAAATGCCACCCAGAAAAGAAATTCTGAAAACATTTCAATTAAAAAAGGGGTTTTGAAAGAAATGTTGCCATTTTCTCAGATTTTTTTTTTACATTTTTATGAAATATTTTTATTTCATTTTATTTTGTCCATTTTTTTTACAGCTTTCATATTTTGCATTTTATTAAAACATTTTTTTTTTTCATTTCACTTTTCAATTTTTTTCTTCTGTTTTTCTGATTAAGTTTAACTCGTTTCCCCCACATTGACCAATAAGAATGTCCAATAGAAATGTGTGTTAATTCCAGGAGAAGAAAACGTGATCCGGAAAATGCAATTTGAAAAGAATTAAATCCTTAAAACTAAACCTGAAAAAAAAATGAAAATACAAAATCTGCCAAAAAAAATCTTTACATTTTTTTAAAACTGATTTAAAAATACAAAATCTGTAAACAAGTTTGAAAAACATTTTAATAAATTTTGAAATTATAAAATAAAAAAAAGGCAAAACCAAAAATAATATAAAATTAAAAGAAAAACAAAAACTATTCTTTAAACCTTTTTTGGTCAAAACATCCTAGAAAGCTTAATTTCTGGATTGAATTAATAGATTTTAATTTACAAAATGTTTGCCACAATAACAAAACTCCATCAGTAAAGCTGATCTAACGCGTTTTCCTGTTGCTACCTGTTGTTGGCTGTGAGGTCACACTGAAAGCCAGAGGGCTGATGGGCGAATCGAACCAGAGGGCAGCGAGCGTTGAGAATCTTCTGCACCCCCACACAGCCGGCCCCAAAGTGGTCCACGCATTCCCCGATGACGGACAAGATGCTCTGGGTGACGTGACGCTCCGAGTTGGTCCGTTTCATCTGGTACTCAAGAAACAGACCCGATTTTGGCTGCAAAACATAAAGGACATTTACATGTAATTAATCTGAATAAAACAAGGATCATTCAAACAAAACCTTTACAGATATTTAGTTTCCTGTCTCACATTGTTTGACAGTGTGGTTAAAAAAACATATCATGAGAGTTTAAATGTGGAGGAATGATGGAGATTTCTTTTGTTTAGTGCTTTTAATCAACTCTTCAAGCATTCATGTAACGTAACAGTTTGTCACAAACCGCCATTTTAGTAACAAAACAACGTCTGCAGACACCAATAAGCTACAGATCCAGGAGTATTTTATTTTTAGTGCTTCAACTAATGATTTTTTTCATCTATTGATAATCAAAGGCAAATGGTCTCTTTATCCTTTCAAACCGCAGCTGTTGCTGGCAGCAGAAATCGACACACATCCTTTGACTCGCCGTAACTCATCAACTGTTTGCGCTATCGACGTAATTCCAAGCTTGGAATCGCAGCTTTACGTTGATAAATAGCATTACAATGCTCTGAATTG
>JAUZNJ010049017.1:0-31163 GCA_034780135.1 Jordanella pulchra
CCCCCCCCCCCGCCCCCGCCCGCCCCCCCCCCAATAATGGGGAGCAGGACTATAACTCCTCGCAGCCGTCGTTTTTCCCAGTGCCATTTTTCCGCTGGACCTGAAGAAAATGGGGGCTGAGGGTGGCCAAAGAAGCCAATCAAAACATGTGCTAAGGATTTTACAAGTTGTATTTAGTCTAGATTTGGATCTGACAAACATAAACAGTGAAAATATTAAAACAAAAAAAAAAAGAAAAAAATACATTGAAAATAAAACGTGAAAATGTAGCAAAAAAAATAAATAATAATAATTGTCCGAGCAGTAGCTGACTGTCTCTGATCCTCCTGCAGTTTATTTGAAATCTACCCTCATAGTATGTAGGTCAGTGAGTCGCTTACAGCTGAATATTTTCCACCGAATCCATAATCCTATAACTCAGTCTATACCTTCAATATATCTGAATAGCTTTGCTCTAAAGGTTGTATTTAACTCATATTTTCCAGCTGTTGCTGATTACAGATCAGGTAAATGGACTGTGAAGTTTTTAAAAGCTCAAGTGTTTAAACATTTCATAATGAATTAAGAGATCCCGGTTAGATATTATTATTAGTGCAGTTAATTGTCTTAATATAATATGAAACACACCGGAATGTTCAGTCAGGTTCCTTCAAGTTGGCAAATGCTGAAGAAATTGCCTGAAAACTACCAGCTCTGTGTGCTGACATGTATTTCTACACCATTTCTCCTTTTCCCCCCAGAATAATCTGCACAGTGTTTTTATTTCTTTGGATAAATCTTCATGATTTTAGTTTTATTTAATCAGTTTCAACCTTTTACTTTGAATTCATGTTTTTCTTGTTTTTCCACTTCAGTTCTGATTATGTTGGTCTGCATCTGGCTTATGTTCTAGATGTGGATATTTCCTCCTATATTGTCATTTCAGGAGAAACTCGAATCCTCTAAAGTAGTCAATGGCAACTTTCTCTGAATGAACATTGTTTTTCAGGTTCTCTCTTGCAATCGTATAAACACCCATTCAAAGTACATGTTGTCTGACACAAATGCACACATACTTTTTCCACTCTCTGACGCACATCTCCTCCAAATAAATCAAATCTAGAACGTTTAATTATGAGATTTCTCTCTGTTAACACCTGTTAAGTAATTAATGTCAATCAGAGCCTTCTTGGGTGAGAATGAACTGTCATGAAAACAGTTTCCCCAGTATTTCTCTCTACTTTCTTTCTCCCTCTGCTCTGCTCATTACCTCAATAAACCCATGAAGCCCCTGCCTGCTGTTCTCAAATCATAGTAGAAAGATAAATAAGCCACATTATGAACAAATCCTGCAGCTGTAATGAAAGAACTTGCAGAAGATGTTTTCTTTCAATCCAATCAGAATTAGATGGGTCAATGTTAACAGTTAGCAAATGTAATGAAAAAAAAACTAAAGAAGTGGCTGGCAATGCAAGTCAGGCATATCGCAACAATGCATTGGTTTTCAGGAAAAACTTAATCAGAAGTCAACCACCTGATATTGATCCAGATCTTGAAGTATCATTCAACACCAGGCAGAATATTTTTATGGAAATCTTTTACCATCTCAGTACAAATTCTGTAAAACTAATGAACACAACAGCTGAAGGTGAGAGGTTCAGTTTTCCAAATGATGACTTTTTAAAAAAGATTTTCTTTCTGGGCAACAGAGGAAGCTCATTTCAATCACAGAAATTGTAAACCTTTTTACAGGCAAAATCTCTGACAAAACAAGGTCCTCTTAGATGTTTGCAGCCCAAGAGGCTTAAGTAAAATGAGATGGAAATATCATATAAGTTAAACTAATTATTTACAGCAGCAACTAACAGATATTGTGGTTCATTCAAGGCCTTCATACATAAATATAATCTATTGCATCCATATTACTCTATGGTACAACTGCTACATAATTTATGACTTTAGCTGTCAATGTAAGGTTTTCGCAGATGCAACAAGAACAATGAAACACCATGAGAGATGAGGCAAGGAGGAGAACGAAGGAAGAAGATGGATGCAGAGGAAGTAGCTGATATTGAGGGAGCGGATTAAAATCGATACAAACATACAGCTGGACTAAATGACTCAGGTACTGCAAGATGAAATCCAATATGATCCTAAAATATCCCAAAACACATAAAAGGTGGCTGGATGAAAGCATTATTGTTCCATATACCCACGCATTAGAGCACATGAACTATTCACAGAGATATATCTGCAGATATATGTATAGACTTGAAATGGATCCCGGTCTTAATGAGGATTCCAAATCAGCTGCCTAAAGACATAATTTGAGTAAGATTTGGACCTGCATATTAAAACATTCATAAGAACTTGAATATTTAATAATTAGGGCTGGGTTAGACCTGTGCAGTTTCTCTCATCTCTATGTATTAAACTACTCTTTCTTCCTTCAGACCTGTAATGCTGTCATTTATCCTCATAAGAAATATAAAAAAAATGTTTTGGAATGCAAAATGTGAAAAACCACCAAGCTAGAAAGAATACTTTCAATTTCTTTGCTAACTCCAGTAGAGATTGGCTTGTTAGCAACTAATTATATGCTTGCTGCTAATAAGTATAAAGAGATCTGAGAGTGTTTGAACATACATAAGAGTCTGCAGAGGTGGGAACTCCAAACAAGTTCTGCTTTTAAGATTTTATCAGAAAGAATTATCAGTTTTAACACCAGTGTGAGTTGAAAAAAGCTGTTGGTTTTCTACAGCTTCATTTAATGCCAAGAAAACAAGTTTAGAAATAATTACATTTAGGTTCTAAATTACTCATACCCTTGACAGATCTAGGTGTCACAGTTTGTTTAGTTAAACTTAGACCAAACGGCAGACAGGCATTAAAAAAAGCAAGAACTTTTATTTTCTGCACCTACGTTGATTACCTCGTTTAAGACGATCTGTATCATTTCTCCGCTTGGTGTAGTTTCTTGGTTAGATATAATATAGCAATGGGAACAATAGCAGTAGGGCTTGACCCTAAACAACAATATAAATCACCCGCTCTAGAGTTCGTTTGGAACTTTAGCAAGACCCCCTTTTCCAAAAGGTCTTGGTTCAGTTCCAAATGAACTAGAAAGGTTCACTTATTGACTGAATATGATCCAACCTTTCTCCACCAGACGTTAGCTACAAAGTTGAACCAAATCAGGCATTAAGGCTTATTTTCCTCCGTCTATGAGGTTTAAACCAGTGAGGGCGAAAAATTACTTACTAATAAATCAATAAAACAATATAAACATTCAGCTAAATCAATTAAGGTCCAGTTGTAAGCTATTATGTTTAATTTTCACCGATTAAATTGAAAACATTCATTAGCTGTTTTCAATCAATGGAAAAATGATATGTAAGAAGTTAAATGTTTGTTACAGTAGTCGCCCTATATGAAGATGAGTAAACATGTACTGTATCTCTGCCTCTAAAGTTTCATAATTTCATAGGAAATAAATGTACAGGGTTTACAAAATTATGGAAACACATTTAATTAAAAGGGAAGTTATTGAAAACAAAATACAAAGAAAAAGTACAACAAAAGCAGAAAAGCAGTCTGAGAGCACAAACCTCCACCAAGCAGCAAATGTTGCTCTATATTGTGACTTACACTTATAACTAAAACTTAAATATGATCTGTTATACCAAATTTTAATGAATTGTTTTTTGTTATGAGGTGCACCTCTGTTAACAATTTCCTTAAAATCCTTTCATAAGTTTATAAATAAGGCACAGTATGTGTCTGCAGCCTCTGGTGTTTGTTCTGCTCTAACCTTTTTTTTTGTTCACTCTGTTTTCTTCTTTGATCATCAGGTCAAGATTTTGAGCAAGACATGGCTCACCATTCCTGTGTTTTTCTCTTCAATAATACTTCTGAATATTTTAGTCCGATGCTGAAACTGTCAAAAATCAATGCTGCCAGCCCCTGGTTTAGAGAGAAACTGCTTGTTCTGGCAAACAGGGTTAAAGAATCCTACAAAAAAATTCCAGCATCTGTTTTATGATGTGGATCATCACCAAAATTTAACGGATTGTTCCTTGGACTGAAGTGCCCCAGTGGTAAAAAAAAGTGATTAAAGTACGTCCATAACTTTTACAAGTTATCCTGTACACAGAGACAGAGAGACAAACGCAAAAAAACTTATAACTAACTAATATAACGTCCTTGGTAAAGTTAAATACCTTATATCTAATGAAGGACCAGTAAATGCAATTACTATGCTTAAGATTATGCTTGAAAATGTATTTGTTACCTTGTGGGAAATGTGTAAGGCCAATTTCTCAGGAAAATACCACTATAAAGGGACTTTCAGGTACTTTATTTGTGGGTACCAGTCTGCTCCTCATGACGAGAGGTTATTTTCTTTGATTGGACATTAGGGGTTAGGACTAAGGTGTGAATTGAGTTTAGGTTATGGTTAGATATATATTGGTAGTGGTTAGGGTAAGGGTCTTGTTTAGAACATAGAAATGAATGATAAATTAACGCAAGTCAATGAAAAGTCCTCATAAGAATTACAGGAAATAACATGTTTGTTGTAAAATCTAACTGAGCAAAACCTAACCTATTTAATAATTAGATCGATAAAAGATTCTCTTGTCATTTCAGTCTCAGTTTGGATTAAAACATTGGTTTTAATGGGAAGAGACACCATACATTGGAGTCAACTTTATCTGTGCTATTCAATTACAGTTTAATAATAAATCCCTGGCAGTTTGCTTTCATCATGTCAACAATGTAGGTCTAAATCACAAAGAACTTGTCCTCAGCTCATATGAGTGATCGGAAGCTTATTCTTTTAGATAAATTATTGACTGTGGTTAAAAGAGTGATGTTCAAAAATCTATGCATCTAGTAGTGAAAACACATCTAATTGTGTCAATCATGGGTTCTATAACATCTACAGGCTGCCTCAGTAAACTGAAAACCCAGGATATGCAGGGATTTAACTTGGAAATTATCCTTATTTCTCACTTATCCCACTTCCTGAAAAAGTGCCCTAAGGAATAAAATAAAAGCCTAAATAGTAAACCAGAAATTCTATAAAAAAAATCATGAGGAATAAATCTTAAGATATGTCCAAACCACAATAAAGAAATTAGAATGATAAGAAAACGAATAAGGAAAAACATTGATAACGGTCTTTACCTTCTTCCATTACTGCTCCTTGCCTATCTACAAAAACAAAAGCAGCAGCTTTTCTTTGACCTCCTGCGGGATGGATGCAGCACATCTACATTCGTCCAATTCGTGGGATTAGTTCCCAAAGGAGGCACAATAGCTGACAAGAAGGATGAGGCCATTGTCTCCTTGCAGGTGATGTTCAGCTGGGGGTGTCTTTATCGTCTCGACTCTATCTTTTTACAGCAGGAGAGGCTCAGAGAGAATATGCTCTGATAGAGTCCCAGGAAAACAGACTCACTGTGACTTTGGTCACCTGCGTTCTGGCGGACTTCCCTGCTGTTTGTCTGCTCTTAGAATTTAAGCTTATTTGACTTTTTCTCCGCTGCTCATTTAACTACAGTAATACATCTACAGAACAGGCTGGGAAATGGTTTTTCCTTTAAAAGGTGACCATTTTGAATGATGCCTGCTGGTTAGGGTGATACTGACATCTGAAGGTATCTCTTGCTTTTGATGCCTGCCTCTCAGTTCCTGTGGAATCACCACTCTCCCATACACACAGCCTGTGGAGTTTTTCCAGTCTCAGCCTGGTGGAAAGACTCTTTCCAAAGGGTAATTAGGTGTCTTGCTTAATAGAAGCAAATCTGACTTACAGTTTTGTTCATCATAAAAGAGGCAAATATGGGCTGAGTGCCTTATTATAGGCAGTATAGTAGTTTATATCAGTACTGCTGGACAGCCACCCTAAATGAATCCGTTCAGTCGTTTTTTTAATACGGTGGGATTATGAGACTGATTAAGTCGCTTTGCACTGAGACCCAGCTTCATGCTGCTGCCTGTGATCCAGTGAGAAGATACTGAAATGGTGCATTTGCATATATGTATGAAATGAAACACAGTGGTCTACAAAAAGGCCAGGAAAACAACACAAAGTTACATTTTTAATACTTCAGGTTTCACATTCCACTGTGCTACAGAAAGGGACCCGAAAAGAACAGAAGTTGTAGCTAATCGATGGTTTCTGCTTTGTACGTCAAATGGAAAGCAGAGAGAATATGCATTAAAACCTGTCCGAAGGTTTAATAGAATTTGTCTTCATTTGAACATGGTAGGATATTTTGAGATGCCAGTAAATCTGACAAGTATTTCAAGATTTGTACAAAATCAGAGCTTAGACCAATTTCAGTTCCAGTTGTTTCTGATTTAGTATCATTCCAGCATCAACTTCAAGCCATAGTAGATTCATTTTAGTTTATTTTATTTTATATATTTATTTCTCATTTTATTTTTTTAGGCCTTGCAAGCCGAGCGAATGTCGAAATGTTTTCAAAAACATGGGTGAAAGTCCAGTCGCCTTCCAATTCAAGCCTGCTTTGTGGATGCCATCACTGAGGATTTATACAGGCACAATACAAAAAACACTGAAGTAACTTGGATTAAAAAACAACAAAAGATGAATGACAACTAAATCCTTTTATTTATAATATAATGGATCTAGTTTGAGTTTATAAGAACCGGTTAAAGTTTTTAGAAGACCTGAGAGTTGGAAGGGGGTTCACCTTCCAGTGAGACAACAGTCCTGAACATTCAGCCAAAGACACAATGGATGGTTAGATCAGAGCAGATTCATGGATTTGTATGACCTAGCCAAGGTCTAGACTTAAGTGCACAAAATAATCTTTGTTGTTAACAGATATTGTTCATTCAGTCTCATTGAGTTTGAGACGTTTATGAATAGCTTAGATATTCTGGGCCAAACAGCTTGTCACAAGCCCCAAAAACTAAAGGAGTCAAATTTATTTTATTTTTTTTATTTATTTTATTTGACCAAGAAAGTACAGATTTGTAACCCAACTATTCAGACTAACAGTTTGTTGTGCAGTTATTTTTATTTGATTATGAATTGTATTAATAATTATAGTTGCAAACGATATTGATGATTTATCTTTGTAATCAAAATAAACTCACAGCAAATAGATATATGGAATAATTGTACTGTAATTAATGGCTACAAGTCTTTCATAATCACATTTAATTATTTTGATGATCAGTTCACAAATATTAACCTTATTTACCAGTAGATGGGAAAATGTAAAGCAGTTGTGGAGCTAGGTTTGAACTAAACACTAGTAAATGTTAACAACTACCAACAGCCACTTGTTACTAATCATCAATCAATACTCAAATCACAATAAATGTTTCTATATAATCAAACTGTTAGCTCAAAAAGTAGCTCAGTACTGGCCCCTAGCGACAACAGATCCCTTTTATTAAAGAACCACAGACAACCATTCTGTATAAACGTTAACATTTATCAGACAAATAATCCCCTAATAATAATAGTGTTCCTATAATAATACTAGCACCTCATATTACTAAAGAACAAAAAATAACAAAGGAAAATCAAATCAAATTAAGAATCTGGATAGCAGCAGTTCTTAGATAATATAACAATTAATTGAACATCAGCTTATCTCAGCATCAAATAATCATCAATCAAACCAACAGAAGCTATGAAATGAATACAGCATTGAGGCTGATTTGGACTATGGCTCTGTACTGGCAGGATGTCACCTTCCTTCTCTCTAGCCCGTGTTTCCATTTGGCTTGAAGCAAATTAACCAAGATATACAAAGTGTAATATCATTAACGTTGTCTTCTACATCTCCACGCATAGCTTTAAGAAACAGGAAGTAAAGGTTGCAATTTAGCCAGAACCACACATAATAAGTAATGGAAGAATTTTTTTTTTACATCATTTTACATGTGAGTTAGAAATTTCGATATTGCTTCCAGTCATGCGTACGCCCATAATAGGAACATCGGGGAAGATGCTGACAGCTGATGAATCATGTGAGATAAAAGTGTGCTATGTCAGAGCTGATTTCTAACAAGTGTTTCCATCTCATGTTATGTGCATTAACCCTTTTTTTAAACCACCTAAAGCAAGCATTAAACCTGAATTTGCGAATTTGAGAGTTGATTAATGGCTTTAATGGGTGCAATTTAATGGGAGCAATTTAATACGTGCTTAGAAAAGCTTCTTCTTGGAAGGAATCATGAAGAACTGGTAGGCGGGTAGCTCACCCAGAAAAGTTGAATCTTTGGAATTTTTCCATTTCCATCAAGCTTTTCTTTTGTAATACTTTAAATGTGCACGGAGAGGGACCTTTTGACTGGACAACATGTGTGCTTACAGGAGAGGTAGGGGTAGGAGTCCCAGTGCAATCAACTGGCAGTCAGCTAGCTGAGGTTGACCAGCAACATAGGTTTAGAAAATGAGGGGGAAAGGGAACAACGCAGAGTGACAGTGAGAAAGGAAAAGTGAAAAAACACAAGAAAAAATGTATGATCTAATTCAGCTGACAGTTGGTGCGGTCTCATTTACAGAACCACGTCAGAGTTCAACACAAGTCAGCCAAGCAAGCTTAGTGATTTGATTAAGATCACACAGTAAAAGCATTCAAAACAAAGTTCAAGCTTTCTAATTATCTACCCACCAGGCATGGTTAAGGTAGCAAAGGAAAAGAAAAAATCAAGTTTAACTAAGTTTCTCTAGGAGCAGAGCTCAGCTTGTAAGCTTGCTTGGAAACAGTTACCAGTCTGTCGTCAACCAAACAATCAGCTTCCTTAACTTTGTCAACTCAGAGAAGCAGAAGGAATGAATGTGTCCTTGGTTCCTCTCTGCTCGTTCAGAGACAGAGGCTGTGGCATCTCAATGGAAGGGCTTTAACAGGGAGGCAATCAGGAACTCTCCAGACTGTTCATTCATATATACTCCAAGCTCAAAAAAGCTTTTTCTTGGAAAGCATGATGAAGAAGTGGTAGGCGGGGTGCAGCACCACATGGTTTACTGCAGGTTTCCTCGTAGAAAGAGCTTAGCAGAAGTGGAGAGATGTCCCTTCGACCCAGCGATCAGCTACTAAAGAAGCTGCAGAGCTGCAATGGCTGGTGAAAGCTGTAGTTACAGTTTGTTATGCATATCTTGGTGGAATATTATTTTCCATCCTTAGAGGTTTCTTGTAATTTGTTGAGATTTGGTCATAATAAGTAATAGAAAACGTCTCAACTTGTGCCAGCCCCGGACACAATCAGGCCCTGGGAGAATAACCTCCTTGGGCCCATTTGCTTAGGCTTTTGGTAAAATATGCCTTTCAGAATCAAAATGCATAATTTTCTTAAAGCAAAATGTTTGGACCAAAAAGGATCTACTTCTTTTACTTGGTCTATTATAATTAAAACTCAAAAGAATACACTGGTGGAGGATAAAGGTTCGTGGAGTGTGAATATCTTTATACTTTATATTGAGCTCTAGTTGACCTAAGTTCCATTTTTCTCTCATGTCTGATATAGCTATATTTTACTGTATGAATTATATGTTTCTACAAGGGTTTGGGAAGTAACTGAGATAGTGTTATCGGCAGCATAAATTCTCCTGCTAACAGTTTGATAGAAAGGAGGCATGAACATTTCTGCAGCTTCCCCTCTTCCTTTCCAGGTTAAGAGGAATGTTACTGCTGCAATGTAAAATATCAGCTTTTCAGTCAATGTTTGTTTTGAGATAGGTGGAGAGCCTCACCTCTAGTACATTCAGTCAGGATGCTCTACTTAAGTCTTTGACACTGACAGGAGTTCAGCGAGGAGAAAAAATTATTCTAGAGAGAAAAATGAGGTAAAACTTTATGTAGCTCTTTCTAGTTAAGATGTTTCTAGTAAAAAAGAATACTTAAAATTGCAGTTTAAACCCTCCTAGATCTGAAAAGTTCTGCTCATTCAGACGTTTTGCTTATTCCCAACTGTTCAATCGTTAAGTTAGAGCTAAACTGCATGTTTTTCTCTACAGTCCACTCTGCAACGTGAACATACTGCAAGTGTTGGACAGAAATACACTCCTTGTCTTCAGAGAAAGTAGTGAGCATCTTATCTCCACGAAAACACCAAACTGGGATTTGACCAAAGTTGCAATAAAATTTTAGAAAAGCATAATACGGCCTGAAGCAGAGCGAAGCTGAGAGCACGGAATTTAACTTCAATCCATGCAGTGCAAAACAAAACTCTTCTGTTTTTCTAAGCCGTTCCAGGCTGGTGGTTTTCAGGCAGGGAGACAGACTCTAGATATGTCAGCAGAGCACTGCATCGTGACGTATTTTGCCCAGCCACATGTCCCCTTTTCATGGGCCAGCACCCGGCAGGATGGTGTTGAAGGGGGCAGTGTGGGAACAGGAGCTGAAAGCCTGTCCACTATTTTCCACGTTTTTCTGTTTGTGTGTGTCCATATGCATGGGCAAGTATGGGGGCTAGAGTGAAATGTGTCCTGACCTCCTCTGGGGCAAGCTGCTGAGTGAGCCAAGCCATACTGATGCCTGCAGGCAAAGGAGAGAGAAACAGGTGGGGCTCACTCTCCCAAAGACCCTGCCCCAAGTGTGATAGTGGTAATGTCTATGTGTGCAATTGGCATGTTTATGAGGAGGGGGTGTCAAAGCATTAGGGAAAAAGAGAGACTGACAAATTGTGCTCCCTCAGTGTGAGCTTTCCTTGCATTTCATGCTGGTGGCATCAGTCAACAAGCCAAGCAGCTCTGCGGGCTGCCCCCAGGCTGCAAGAAGCCTGGAACAGAATGGTTCTGTCTAAATGGGGCTTGCACACGTGTGGGCCGTAGACATGCTGCTATATAAGAAACACAGATGGAAACTAAAATGGGAAAATGGAAAGTAATCTTTGCTTCCATTTTAAAGAATGCACATTAGCTACATCAACTTCTGTGATCATTGGCACCAATGGTAAAGAGTTGTTCCTCAGGTCAGAAGTTTGGCCACAGAAAGTCTAGCTAGGATCTAGCTAAGAATAGTTAAAAATCTGCACCACATAAAACAATTCAGCTGCTGCTCATCACTTGGAGGACCCAAAATATTTACAGGGTAAGGTATTAGACCACCATCTTTATGTTATTTATTGTCTTCATAGCAACCTAATCGATTTGGACCTTATTATGGCCTGGGATGCAACAACATCCCTCTTTCTGGACAAGCAATGGGCCTGCTGCCAAACCTAAATCCAAACACTGTGCTAAAGATCGGACTTGAAGCTGTGGTGAAAGTCCTGAAGATCCCATTGGTCAGTGCAACAGTTTGTTACCACAGAGACCAAATGCAGGCTAGGAGGCAGACACTGCTGACCAAGAAGTAATGGTGCTTTTTACAAGAGTAGCAAACTTTCTTGACATCATCTTGATCAGTGGTTCTCATCCTGATCATCCAAGTACCACTGTGCTGCAAGTTTAAGGTGTTTCCTTGGTGTCACACACCTGGTTTATATAAAGGGATGATTAACAGGCTTCTGCAGCACTTCACGGCTGCTGAGGAGCTCGTGAAATCATTTGAAGCAGGCGTGCTGCAACAGAAATACTTCTAAAACATGCAGAACAGAGATATTTGAGGACCAGGGTTGAGAACTACGGATTTGGATACTATGTTTGAAACAACCAAGCTGCAGTGTATGTTTAGGGTGGAACAGGAGATTCTTGTCCTGAATGTTCAGCCAACAGATCTGCAGCAAATGTGTGATGTTAATCATGTCAACATAGATCAGAGTCTAAGGAGTAGGTTCCCATATCTTGACTTTGTCTTCAAGAATAAAAGCAGTTGGGAAGTAAAAAGAGGGTCTAACCAAGTACTGAGTACTCACAAAGATGCAGGCGAGTGTATATTTATAATAGACATTAACTACAAGTTTAGAAGCTGAAGAAACAATCACAATATAGACAAACTTGAAGAAGACACAGACCGCATCTTAAAGAGTAAAAACAAATTTGCAACAATAGTTAATACAGATCTATTAAGAAAAAACCAAAAAGTGGGAACAGAAAGTCTGCTGTCGAAATAGGCACAAAGATTAGTCACATTATAAATAGTCATAATTCCTTCAGATCATTTACCGTTTAACGTTAGCTCAGGCAAAGAAAAGCTACAGTAGCATTTGGATCTGTCCAAAACACATTTTTCATTTAGATTTGGTCATCTCTCTTTCCCTGAACCTTTTACAGTAGTGGAAAATTAAAACCACAAGTACCCAAACTTCTGTATTTGTACCAAAATAAAATTAAAGCCTGAAGACTGATACAGGAAAGCAGAGGTGCATTTTGTTGCTTTGAAAGTGTAGCAGAAACTGTTCAGATTATAGAGGATTTCACACTCCATTTTACACCGTGTTAGCACATTTCTGTGTTAGGGCGCCTAAATACACTTACTGTTAACAGTAGGTTTGCTATTGTTCTGAGGAACAAAGACGTTTACTCCAAAGCTCCCCTGCTGTAACAAATATTGGGTTTCCTGCAACACACCTTTAAAAATATGTCCAAAATAATAAAGCAATAAAAATGTGTCTATAATTGTCAGGAATATTAATTAATTAAAAATTGTGATTGAACTCAAACAGCAGAAAATGTCCTAATATTTGCAGAGAGGCTCCGCTCATTAGTTTGAACCGATGATTTTAAAAGATTAGTGTTGCAGTTAATTAGAAACCACTGGTGATAACTACCTGCTGAAACATACAGATGGGAAGGCTTATCCAACAACTGCCAGTGAGCAGCGTATCATTGCAGATAGTCAGAAATAAATGAGACTGAAAATGATGAAGATAGATGGATGTAATATTCCTCTGTACTCTCAGGGTTTTCACCCAACAGAGACATGTTTGTGACACACACATCAGCGCTGAGCATCTAAAACATAAAGGGGAATGCAGACATGGACGTTCGCACACACAGACATGAATATAATTACCTGTCAAAGGCAAGATGGGACTTCCTGGCAGTAAACGAAGTGATTAATATTCCAGAGGAGGGGTGGGGTGTTCCACTGATTAGAAGTTAAGATATTCTCTTCCCCTTTCGCCTCCTTTATCACACCACTCCACAAAAAAAAAAATTACAAAACTCTACATATTAAGGCATTCAAACCCCATAAGTCTTCATATTTAGCAAAACTACAACAAATTTTAGCTGATATTGAGTTTTTATAAGACAGACCTGCAAAACGTAAATTATAACTGACAATCCCAATAAAAAGAAATATTTTTACACATTAGAATCTGACAAATCTGCCCTTTATTTTTATTCAGTGACCCTGGGGTTTCATTCATGAATTCCTTTCGATGATAAAACACACCAAAGTGATCAACAGGATATAAACTGTACATAGTTTCCTAAACAAATTATAATAATTACCAAAAGAAAAAGCTCAAAGTACAAATCATTCAAAGGGTACTTCTGTTCCTTCAGATTTCTATCTCAAACATTAAGAGGCCAGTGTAAACTGAAATATTTTCTGATTTAACCAACCATCGTCAATTGATTTTCAGGATTGTCGTCATTTTGGAAGGTGAACTTCTTCCTTGGTTTTAGGTCTTCTGAAGACTCTTAACAGGTTTCCTTCAGGATCATCCTAAATTAAGCTTATTTCATCTTCTTATTGGCTCTGACCAGCTTCCCTGTACTTGCTTAAAAACCCACAGCATTATGCCACCACCATGTTCCACTATGCCATGGTTGTTAAGGCTGATGAGAACTGTTGAGTATCAACTGCACATACAGTTTTGCTTTAGGCCATAAAGACTCATTTGCTTGCATGCTTGATCTGTTGGTCTTTATATTGCTGGTTCTTCTTTAATGTTCTCTACAGAAACTCTAATGTCAGATAGAGATCAGCTGCCATTAGAGTCAGAGTTGAATCACACACAGAAAATCCCTGGTCACTGATCAACAGACTGGTTTCTCTACATTTACCTAAATGGTATCACAAAGGAGACTGGATTCAAATGAACATTATACTTTTAAAATTTTGATTATCTTGAAGAATTTTCCTTGTAATTTCAAATCAGGCTCTTCTCTAATTTGGTCTAATATAAAAACTCCACTCAAATACACTGAGGTATCTAAATTAAATATGCAAAAAAAAAAAGTTAAAGTGTTTTGAATTCTGCAAATCTCCAGAATGACTTGATGCCTGCTTCAATGCATGTTACTTTACTTTTCAAAAACACATCAGTCGCAGCTCTTCTGCTTCTTTATGAATAAGATTTCAAAAAGGAAGATAAAACCCTCCTTTTTTCTCTAGATTTCCCGCCTTCATTTTCTAAACCAAATTGGCTTCTCACCTCCTTTCACCTCTAAGTCTCTTTTTCTCCTCTTCCCTCCTCAGGTAGTGCTGACTCCTCTTTGCCTAACGCCCCTGTGCTGAGCAGTCTATACTGTCTGCTGCTGTTCTCAGCTTGAGTCTGTGGGGCTCTGGAGTCCTAATAAGTAGGAGCCTAATGGTGTCCCAGGGCTTCAGAGGAGCAGCACATTAAGAGAATTAGAGAAGGGCTGCACAACTTGGCTCTAGAGAGGAGGAGGAGGAGGAAACACTTGAACTGTTTTATGTGAATCTTTGCTTGTAATTTAGTGTCTGTTTTAGTTGTTGTGATTAGATGTAATGTGGTCAAATGAAGAAGAAGATTCAGGAGGTTTAAAAATGAAAAAAATTATGCTGAGGAATTCTTTTAATAAATCAGGAGAAGAGGACACAAAAAGCAGTGGTTTTGATGTTGATGATTTGTCTTAAAACCCAGAGTGACATGTCATTCATTGTGAGGAGCGTTGACAAAAAAACTTTCTTTAAATAGATGAATTGAGATTTTGTCCTGATTCAAGTTATCTAAGGTAACACTTAATGCAACTGCAGGGATGGAGCTAGGGAGGTGCCAGGGCCATGACCACTGTCCACCCCCTGTGGTTTGTTTTTTCCATGTGGATGTAATTCACCACCTCCAGAACAACCAGTTCTAAAACAGATAGAGCAGTGATGCTCTCAAGTGGAATGTCCCAAAAAAAAAAAAAAGTGCAGTTCAGTGCATCTTATTTGAACTCTTTAAAAATCAAGCCCAATGTGTACATTATGCAGAACCATAAATGATACATTAAGACATCATAGTTGTATTAACATGTATGTAGATTTATTAGCAAGGGCTTCTTAAAATCCAGCTTTTCTTCAGTGATTAATTTGGAAGAAACAGATGTTGTACTCTTTCATTTTCTTGTTGTCACTTTATGATGAGCGCAGACTGCCTGTACCCACCCCCCCACCCCCACCCCACACACACACACATACACATACATGCACACACTCCACCACTGTACAACTGGCAAATTATGTTGAAGTTAGAATCTGTTTAAAGTCCCATGTTCATACAAACCTAATGGAGTGTTTCACAGTTTTATGTGAAGTTAGGGCTGTATCTGGTGGTTTGTCAAAATCTAAAAATATTTAGACTGTTCAAAGTTAAACTGGATTGTTTTTCATCAGAACAGAGATTCTTTAAAACACAGTCTGAGATTCATCGGAATCAAAATTTGACTTTGTGTTCTATTTTGCTCTCGGTGACTACATTTTAAATCTAGAAATTACAGTTTACAGTACGTAAGCAATGCTCTGTAGCGCTAAACTTTAAACTTTAAACAGTTTATGTCCAAGATGTATTATCTATTTTTCTAAATAGACAGAAGGAGACAAACTCCACAAATATCAGGATTTTACTAGGGTTCTATCAGTCTTGAAGGACAAAATGACAGGATTTTGAAGCCAGTTATGTTCTTACTCAGTACATCATCACACTTTCAAGCAGAGTGAGACCTCTCAGATAACAACCTGCAGTTCTTTGAGATTCTTTTTCACACCCTTTTCTTTTCCTGCTTATTTGGTAGGAAAGTTTCAGCTCCTCGATCCAATCAAACGTGCCAAAGGTTTGCATGACAGCACAGGAGACTAGGTCACCTACTGCTAATGAAGGATGTACAACTTCTTCTGACAGTCTTGTGTTGCATGTTAAACAAAGACATTCACTCAGCACATACATACTGTTTGCACGCAGTGTCTTTGTTCAGATGCACACACTTCTCTACTCATATAGTTGCAGAGGATGAGCATCTATTTTGCAGCAGTGCCGTTTCCTTTTCTGTTGCCTTTTCAGAAGCAGTTACCTATTAAAAATGTCATCCTCCAGCTTCTGAATGTTTAAGAAGTGATTACAACTGCAGAGGTAATTAGGTCTGCAAACGGTAAACGGAGTTGTGAACACAGTGCAAGGTGTTTCTTGTATATGTATGTGTGTGGTAAGCGCTGCCAACCGCTTAATACGACGCCTTCACTGACAATTATAAAACATTATTGAGCTTGAAGATGATTTCAGTGCAGTAATTTATGAATTTTAGCTAATTTATTTCAGTAAGAAGGTAATGCATCAACAAAGACTGCATGGTGGAGTTCATTGTAGGAAGAATTGCCACTTTGCAATACAGGCACCGCAAATGCTACTGACTCAAGGTTTACCTGACGAAAACCTTGAGCCAGTATGGAGATGATATCTCCTGTCTAATTCATATCAATAAGTGAGGAGGGAGCTTTGAAATGCATTTAACAGAGAAAGGGAAACATATAAAGATTCTTCCTTCATCTATGATTGCTGCCGTTAGTTTGAAAGTTGCCAGGGAGATCATCTGACTCCCTCCTTTGTACTACTTCCTCTCATCCCTATTCTGACTCCCTTCCTCCGTTTCTCTCATCTTTGTCCCCTCTGCCCTTTGATGCTGGGTGTGAAAGAAGCACTGGATTGTCAGTCTTTTAGAGATTCATACTAAGTCTCTGATTTTCAGATGATGTGAAAGTCTGAAAGTTGGCATAAGGAGGATATTTTATGGCATAGAGACAAACACAGGCGGCAAGAATAACGGTTCATGTTGATATGGTAACTATCTCAACTATCAGGTAAATTTGATAATGATCAGGGATTATGGAAAATAAAATACAAAGCATAAGTCAGGTAGGCCTGATGTTCCACTATTTATTTATAGGGACGTGACAAGCATCGGCCATCTATGTTTATAAAGATTAGTTAGGGATCTCCCTATGCAATATTGTAATGGAAATGATAAAGTTGCTTCTTGATATCCCTGTTTACTGTATCATAATCTTGCAGATAAAAAAAATGTCCAACCTTCAATTTCATTACACTTAATTTGTGTGTTAGAAAAAACTGCTACATGGTTATAGTTCTTAGAATATAAATGAAACTGAATCATTTTTTTTTTTTCTCCACCATTAAAGGGACCTAGGCATGAATTCCTGCACAGGTAGCTCACTCTAGTTGCATACCAAAGCTTTTCAATTAGATAATGCCCCTCGTTGGCTTATCTTATTCTATTTTTTTGTTTAATACATAGTTTTTGATTTATTTATTAGTAAACCTAAGCATTTTGTATATGCACTTTAACAAGATCACATGACGGGAGGTACGATACCATGCATATGGTCGTTAAGTTAAGAAGGATGTGATGGAGAATAGCAACATCAGGTGTGAAGAGAAAGGAAAAGTCTAGATTAAGTGTGAAACAGCCAAAATTACACAGATTTTCAGAGTGTAAAGACACAAGTAGAGCTTGGAATATAATATGAGTTTAGGTGTTCAGTGAAGTGTGAGCTAAAGTTGCAGAACTTGCCTAGTTAATATATACATAAGTAAGCACTGCCAGAAGATGGCAATGGCATACAGCAAAGTTTATGCCTTCTGGTCCCACTCTGTTCAAAGTTGTTTTTAGGCTCAAAACAGAATAAGAAAACAGAGAAACCTATTTAACTTCTATTAATTTATTCATATTAAGAAAGCATGACTGCACCCAACAAATTCATGTATAATTACTCTGTTCTATTGCTGCTCTGACATACTGGCTCCCACAAAGCTGGTCGGAAATGGGGGGCTTTATGGGGGTTGACCCTTTAGAGAAATCAAGTGTTCTCCTAGCAGATCACAGAGGATAAGACAGAAGGAGTGCTCGGAGTATGATTGTAACCTCCCATGTGATTACACACAAACCTGGGCATTATGTTGGGGTTTGGGAGCTCTTGGGAAACAGGTTCCACACCACAAACAAAAATGGCCATTTTACAGCCAGGCCCTCCAGGGCCACTGCAGATGGAGAGATGGAATCCCTTACTGATCTCTACCACAGCCAGGACAAAAAGAAGAGAAGTTGACTGAATGTCTCATTTCATTTTTTCTGTTTTCAATGACATCCCCCACACAAACACACACACCATAAAAAATGTGCATATAATCCTGACAAAATCTCCTTTCTTCTCTCTCAATATGTGAAAGACTCTCTGGGTTCAGCGATATCCTATGTGGGTTCACGCTAAATTAGATTAGTTGTTAGCATATTCTTTATCATTTTATTCTTACAAAATAACCACTGCCTTATATCCATTCTGATCTTTAACATTCTAGGAGAACATCTTCAATTCAAATCCAACAAAGTCAGAGGTTAATAAGAGCGCCTGTCTAAATGTTTTGCTTGCACTAAATTAGTTGTGGTAATTAAAAAGATTTGCCGCTCACTGATTTTCTTTGCGTTCTTAACGAATTTTATGATTCAAATCATTGAAAAGCTTTACTATCAAAGATAATTTGAGTTTTTTGTTTTCAAAAGTTTTCATTTATCCTGAGTGTGCTGTTGTTTTAATAACTATACCTCATTGTTTGTTTTTTTCTGATATTTTTTCTTTGCTAGAAAATCTGATTTAAACTTTTTTGCTTTTTGCTCTTTTTCATATCTTGCTGTCTTGTGTGTATTGGATCAGAGTTCTTTACTTTGCCTCATTTCTTTTTCACAATAACACCTGAATTTCTGCACTTCGAGACATTGACGAGCATTTCCATTGTATTGTATTGTATTGTATTCTATTCTATTGTATTCTATTCTATTTTATTCTATTCTATTTTACTCTGTTATATTCTGATTAAAAATGATAATTCCTTTAATAAATGGAGAGTCTATGCAAACTACATGAAAATGCAATTTCCCCGAAAACTAAAACAACCTTCTAGCTGGCTTTTCTGTGTTCATTTGGGTCAGCAGTGGTTCTGATCTCTGAACCCTATAATTGGGGCATTTTCTGTCTATTATCTCTTTACTATTGTAAAATCTTGACCTCTGAAATTAGGTATGTAGAGCTATATATGTTCTAGGTTCTTCTCTGACATCCTGGATAAGTTGCTGATGAGCTCTTGGAGTTGTTATGGTAGGGGGGAAATTCTTCATCTGACATTTAATTTTGACAACAAATCTAAGCTAAGAAATCTATCAAAAGGCTGTTTGCCTCAACACTGTAGAACATATGCAGAAATATTGAAATCTGCCAAGTTTCTGCATTTAGATTTCGCTTGAGGGCTTTCAAGAAGATATCTAATCCAATGTACAACGGAAAAGTATGGATCTGTTTGTTGTCTGAGCATAAAATGTACAGAATCATTTTCAAATTCGAAGACAATCTCTGTATTGTGTCTTTTCAGATTTTTTTGTCTTTTGTTTGCATTGCATATGGATGCTGGTCTCAGCATATTTCCGTATGCATGTTTTTTTTATTACCCACTGGATTCATTTGTTTGATCTTTTTTACTAAAAAAACAAAGATATGTTCGTGCTCTATCGGCCCACGAGACACAACAGAAATAGATTGCATTCAAATCCTTTGTACCAGCCCCCCTCCAAAAAAAATAAACACCACGTAAACAAGACACTACCATCAGCAGCTGCTCTTCATCGCCGACTCATGTACACACTCCCACTTCCCTCTTGTAGAGACTCATTATATCACAAGCAGTAGAGCCAAATAACGGACCAGTTAAAAAGCAGCTGAAAAGAGAGGCTATAACAGAATTTCCTGTATGAAAAAGACAAAATATATAATCTTGAAATAAAGAAAAGAATTTCAGGGATGTGAAATGTTGTCCAACAGAATAGTCACTAATTTCAAATTCATCCTCGCCTCTCTCCAGATCTCTCTCCGCAGAGGCCACCGACCTAGACACTTTCAGTTAACAGCTTTTCGCTGACACACACCCCTCCCACACTTAAATATGCTCCCCCTGAATTACACACACAGAACACATTATAGCGCAGCCCCAGGAGGAGCTGTACACATCTCCGGGGGGAACATTAAAAACTCACGGAGGTTTGCAGGCCTGGCAACAAAGTGCTGTGAGTGCATCCCGAGGGCCTCCTCTCCCCGAAAAGGCTCACCTGGACACCCACCCTGCAGCACGCTGGCAACGGCCCTGTAAGTCAAACAGAAGAGGAGGGAGGCACAAGCTAAGGAGCTGTGTGTGCATAGCATAGGTAATCCAATTATTGTCTTTGGTTGCATTTCTTCACGAAACTGTGTAGCGCAGTAAACTGGAAAGGTGAAATATGATCTTTACAACATTTGCTTCACATTCACACCTAATAAGGTATTAAAGATGTTTCTGTAAATCATAGATATGCATAGATTGAAGCTATGCAGATATTACAAAAATATCACGTTATATAGTGTTTGTCTGCAAGAGTACAAGATGTAGGTTAGCGTTTATCTGAAATGATTACCCCAAGCAAAACACAATTGATAACATATAAAAAAGTTAACATCTACTGATGTCTAAATGTAGTTGCAAATAGGGTGTCTGAATTTTGTTAAAAACCAAGGGTTCAAATGTCTAACAGAGTAATAAGATGGTTACCATCTTCATTAACACATCTAAATGTCTTTAAAAAGTTAAAGGGGAAATAAACTTCAACAAAATTATATCTACAAATGTATAAATGTTGATTAGAGGACAACAGAGATATATAAGATGGCATTTATTGATGTCTATATGTGTTTAAATAAACAAAGTGGGGTCTACATAGAGGCATACTGATGTCAAAATGTGTCAACAGGTCTTGGTTAAAAATCTACAAATGTCTATTTGTAAAACGAGGTTGTAGTCAATCAAAAAGCCAAACGCTTGCAAGCAGTTTATTTTGGCCAAATTTGGATTGGGAAAACCGAGAAAAAAGGTTGATTTTATTAATACTCCGAGCTAGGGGGGAAGAGAACATTGATACAGTCAAAGGGCGCCCATCATTTCGACAGATTCTGGAAAGTGGAGTCAAGGGACAGAGGAAGAATCTTAGAAAGGGCGCTCAGTGCGTACTTACGCTACAACCGCCTTTGTAAACAAGCGTGGGGAAGGGGGGAAGGGGGAAGAAAGCATCTCACCTGGACATGTTCTCTCTCTGGGGCCGGTGCGCCTTCTCCAATCCCAGTTTGGTGAAAATCCCAACCAGGGCCATGATGGCCACCACTCCACAAATGATGTAAACGATTAAGTTCGTTTTGTCTTTAGTTCTGTTGTCGATTGGGTTCCTTTTCTTGTAGGGGGTCTGTCCGGTCTTCATCCACATCGGGGTGTCGTAGTTCTTACAGGTGCTCTGGTCCAGCCGCGAGTGCTTGAATGAACAACAGAAGCGGAAGCCACAGGTGCCGCAGCAGTATAGATAATTGCCCGTCTTGCAGATGAACGGCGGGTCCCACTGGCCCATCACGTCGTAGTAGCCTCGGCACTTGTCCTCGGTGTGCGGCGTCTCCTCCGAAACGCTCTCCTCCTCACGGGTGCCGTTGGAGGTGGCAATCATGACAAATCCCCCGAGTAGCCCTGGCTCCCCGTCGGCCTTACACACGAGAGCCATAAGTTTAAGCAACAGGAAGGCGAGCAGAAAGAATTTCCCTCTCATCGCGCTTTCTCCTCCGATCAACTTCACGCAGAAACGAGCTTATTTTGAGAGACGGGGGAAGGCGCACAATCATGACAGGCGGAGAAGTCCAGAAACATGCAGCCAAGGGGCGATGTACTGTCATCTGCGCTGATGGACATCTTTATCAAAAGATCATCTTCCAACAAAAGAAAAAAAATAGTCAAAAATGGAGCAGAAAAGGCCGGTCAAAATAACACTAATTAAAAAATATCCGTAGACTGAACTTTAGTTGATTGGAGTTACTCCTTTTCATTGATATGCGCTTTTGTACGTCCTTCCAGAAGCGTTTTCACCAACTCTAATTGCGCGGTTTCAGCGGTGGATCCGTTTACATATCCATCTGTGCGCTCTTACGCACAGGAGTAGGCAGCGATACAAGCCATGCTGAGGATGAGAGCGCAGTGAGCGAGTGGAGGAGCTGAGTGTGGGAGAGCCTGGTGCGCAAAAAGAGAGGAGGAGGAGGAGGAAACAGGCGGGAGGGAGAGAGAGTGAGAGTGTTGGCTTGGATAATAACGGGAGAGAGAAACATCGTAGTGAAATATTACGATAAAAGCTTCGAAGTACGCACATATGGATTCTGTCATGCGAGGAAATACGTGGGAACCCCATTTCTGCTGCCACTGTGTACGTTCTCACTAGCTTTTGGAATATGTTTTTCAATTCCAACTTTACAAATTAGCTATCTTTAATTAAGTTCTATCAGAAGTGAGAGAAAAAAGCGTATGCCCTGGAACGTTTTAGAAGAAACAATCTGAATAACGTCAATATTAAACCCTGAAACAATCGAATGAAAAAAATGTCGTGCCTATCACCATCATATTAGATTCGATTTATTACTATACCATGATCTATATTGCTGGTGAGGGACGCCACAAAAGGTGAAGGAAGGGGATCTTAAGACTGGAGCCATACAGTAGTTTCTATTTGTCCAATTCGTACTCGGGGTCGTCTGTGGAACTGAAAGACCCTGGTGCTCTGTCCATGGTACTGAACGGTTCTATCCTGTTTTCCCTTTCCTGAAAGTGTCCGGCCTCTTTGGTGTTTTTTAAAGTGTCTGTGTTGTTGCTTACACAGAATAGAATAGAATAGAATAGAATAGAATAGAATAGAATAGAATCTATATCTTTTAGTGGTAAATGAGGTCTATATTTCTACATACCTTCCTGCCATTTGTTTTCAAGTTACATATCCCACATGAATCAACTATCATTATCAACCAACAAGTCAATATCAAGAACTCACCTGGGATAATTTTAGTCAGAATCATTTAAAAAGATTAAATTTACATGTTTGTTTTTAACATACAGTACATTCAAATTTAACCTTTAGTCAAGGTTTCCTGATCAATATACTGCAAAAACATTAACACACAATGACCATAGAAAGAGAGATAAGATGGAGAAATGGGATCAGATTCAGCAGAATACATAAAAATCTCCAATTACAAACAAACTACATCAAACTGAATCACAAGGTAGGGCAGGGAGACATTTGAAATGATCACACATATAGAAATAACTATCCAAGTGAGATGCACTGACAGTCCTGGGTCTGGGTACTCCTTTTGGTTTGTAAAACATAATAAACCAGGGAAAATGTATCTTTAAAAAGAGCTTCAGTCTTAAGTTTGATTTATTCATGAAGGCATATCATTTTAAAGTTGGGTTTGGTTAAACTGCCACAGGTTGTGAGCTCAAACTGAGCATTCACTGAGTAAATGTTAAAAGTGTTAGATATAGAATATCTTTATATTGTTGTTAATAATTTTAAATGTATCTGTGATATTCTTGTCTGATTTAGCCAACAGCTTTATAAGTGATGGGTTAGAAAAAAACTCAGAATGTTGACATGCTGTCTATATTTTTGAATTATTTCCCTGTTGGATTGCTTTTATTCTGATGAAGCACAACCAGTTTGTACTATGCTCCACAAAATCAAGAGAAAACCTTTACATCATTGAGGTCATGTGTTCCAAATACCTCTATTGCCTTGTGACAAATGCAGTGACCATACATGCATACTGCTTGTTTAAACATTTTTGAAAGAATCGGCTGCCCACAAATATACAGCAGTTTTCAGCATAATGCAATGATGTGAATCCTCCTGTGTCCATTCATGATTTTGTCTTCCTATTAAAAATGTATTAATCAGCCGTCCAAATCTAAGATCATGTGTGTGAAAAGGTGAGCATTTGGATTCTTTTCACAAAAAAAAGTGAAATATTATCAATAATCAGAGTTGAATTTTATGATGGGGTAAAATTAAGCATAACAATGTCAAAATTTAGGGCTGTACGGTGGCTTGCAGCAAGAAGGTTCTGGGTTTGGTCCCTGCCTGGGGTCTTTCTGCATGGATTTTGCATGTTCTCCCTGTACATGCATGGGTTCTCTCCGGGTACTCCAGCTTCCTCCCACAGTCCAAAAACATGACTGTTAGGTTAATTGGCAACCCTCAATTGTCCCTAGGTGTGAGTGTATGTGAACATGGTTGTACATCTTTGTGTGTCTATGTGTTGACCCTGTGACAAACTGGCGTCCTGTCCTGGGTGTACCCTGCCTTACGCCCATAGTCTGCTGGGGATAGGCACAAGCCCAACCGGATGAAGTGGGAGAAGATGGATGGATGTCGGAATTTATTCAGTATGTAGTATTTTACATGTTGTGCTCGGCGATAAATAATTTAAACTTACAATTGGACTCATCAAATAAACTATGACATGTGATTAGCTAAGCTCCAGCATGGCAGCAATCAATCACCTTGTCTGTTGTAGTTTTGGCCCTACCCTGAGATTTTGTTGAGCTAGGCTGAATTTTTAAGTACTTGAATATCCAAATTCCTTACATAAACACCAAATAAGTACAGTGTACTTTTATATTTAATTTCTCAGTAAACAATTTAAATACAGGTAGCTGCTTATAAAATAATCAACTTATACAATATAAATACAACAGGAAACTGAGAAAACAAGGCTAAATTAGCACCTGTCCTCAATGTTAGCAGCAAACTCATCCAACAGTCCTTTTGGTGTTTTCTGAAGTTCTCATAAAGGCCTGTCAATTAATATGATAATTATTAAATGGAGGTTATACTGCATTTCCAAGCATTATTTCTTAAATGTCGATTTATATTGTTAAGCTTTTTTCTTTTCTTCCCAAGCGCAAGATGCTCTTTGCCTCTCTTTCCTTCCAACATCGACAGTTTATCTACGTAGAGGACTGAAACATGAAACACTCATCTGGGATGGAGATTTAGGAAGTATGTTAAGCAAAGAGAATACCGAACAGCTACTGGAGCCTCTGAGTATGAGTGAAGGGATTCATCTCTAATGCTCCACAGTAATAGTGTCCCTCCTGTTCTGTGGAGACTAAATGAGTGAAGCAGAAAGCTGTGGTTCACACCTGCTCTTAACATCTGTCCATTTTCAGGCAGCAAGCAGAATCCATTAACATATCATTTTGCAGGGCTTTGGTATTTTAGTTTCTCAGTGTAACACCTTGTTACTACCAGCACTAAGCTGTGATGAGTCTCCTTTTCCTAACATAAAAAACAAACAGTATTTGGATTGTTAATGAATGTAAGAGACAGATTAGATTGCCTTTGTATTGTGTACTACAGAGATTGTATAAACACATGTACCACTTGGTTAATTAATTAAACTTGGTGGATATGCACCCTTTATTTTTGTTTAGCATAGAGTCAACATAAAACAATTCCATCACATAGTTGTTTTTGTCTACTTTGTTTTAATCCTCCATGTGAACATCATTTAATACAAACTTTTTAAAATGATGACATTTAGATCCTGCCAGCGTTTGGTGGAAGAGTGAGAAAGTTAGTTGTAACACCAAGGTTTCTAAAGTATTTGAAAAAAAATTAAAATGACTGAAACATAATCTTTAGTTATTACAATGCAAGGAATAACATGAGCAAAAGTATTAAGGCTCTGAATAACTAACCACCATTTAAACTACAACTATTAAAACCTGACCTCCTTATAGAGGAGTTAAAAAAAAAAGATATGTTTATTGATTGACATTTTTTTTTTCTGGTTTGTTGCTGCTTGTTGTTCTGAGAGTTCTGTTTGTCTGCTTGAACATTTCAAATAGGTTGTGTTTTTCTGATGATCTGATGAGATGAGGTAATATCTGTTCAAATTATTTTAGGAGCTATTGTTCTTTAGAGAATAACAGAAAAAAACAGAAAGAGTTCACCTGTTGGTCCAGATATACTCTTGCCATCAAATCCTACCTGCAGGACCACCATGATTGCACCATGACAAGGACATGACCTCCCAATCTGTCCTGCTGGTAAACCAAGCTGCAGACCTCCAGCTAGGACTGATGAAAGCTTTGAGGAAAGGTGACTGTGATGTCAAGGGAGTAGAATGGACTACAGAAATGTAACTTATGAAACAGATTGTGGAGGCTGTAAAACCACCTCCAACCAGGCTGATGTTTATTGTGTTGTGACCTGGTCCGTACTATGCCGGGTAGGGGTGCAGAATTGGGGATCTTTGCTTTTTATTGTGTCGTCAGAAGAAAAAAGGTTGTTTTTAAAATGACAGCAGACCAAGACAAAGCTTAAATTTCACAATTAAATTTATTTTTTTCACCAAAATGTAGCCTTTACGCATTTATGCATTGTGTTGTTTAAAAGTAAAACAAAAAAATGTTTTTTTTCTGTTAAGATGTTGAATAAATAATTTTAATCAAAATAGGTGTTTACGATAAATTTTTTAATTTGAATCTTAATTGATCACATGATTCTTTTTATGAATATTTAGTGTGATTCATGGCAGCTGTGAATTCAGCCAAGCTATAATGTTTACCTGCCAACAGTCACTGTGACATATCACACAGGGTCCTCTTTTTATTATCACCTAGGTTTCCACCCATTATATGAAACAAATGTGATGAGAACATTTTTCTTCCAAAGAGTTAAAGCCATCTGAGCTAAGGTAAAATTACATTTGCCTGCTGCAAATAACAACCATGTATCCCCATTTATATGGCACATGTGTCCAAACTTTCCCTTTTATACTGCAGTCTAAACCTGTGAAGTTAAATGTTTTTTTTTTCATTCCAAAATGCCTTCTTTTGTAATATCTTTTATTTTTTAGCTCCCATACGTGTCAACTAGAAATATGTCATAACAGGCAAATGGTAGAGAAGGAGGACCCTGAAGGCTTTATACAGACCAAAATAAAACATACTAATACTCTTGATCATTGAATATCATACAAGTACATGTCCATTAAAGCTTGCATTTACAAGCTCCTTTATAAGCTAACGAATAAAGAAGCCGATTCAGCCAGTGTTGCATAAATATCATTAATATTTGTTCCAGTGTTACTGCATTATTATTGGTTTTCAAAGTTGAAATAAGTCGTTAAAGCACCAGCATACAAGGAATTATGCTCTTCTACTGTCGACAAAAATGAATAATGTAGAATAGTTTTTCTTATTTTTTTCTAGATAATTTCTGCTAAGTCTCAGCAACAAGTCGTTTAAATGTGTACCTTTCACATTTAAACGACTAATCTGTCTTGCCTCAGGAAAAGTTCTCTCAAAATGTTTTTTCTTTCTTTTAATGTGCATCTGTCTGCGACTGACTTGCAGCCCTTCCAGGATGTAGCCCTGCCTTTCACCCATGTACTGACGGATTAGGAACCAGCACCTGTGACGGTGATGGACAAGGGTCTGGATGGCTAGGTGGTTTGATTACTGGATGCTGGAGGCTTCCGCACCAACTTGTTCAGCTGAGAGCCACAAAAATCACTAACATGGTCACAAATGGCTCCTGGACCACACTTCAGGCACCTCTGCTTAAAAGGTCAAAAGTTCATGTTAAAGGCAGCAAGTTATTAAGATTGGGGAAAAAATGTTTCAAAAATTTTGAAAAAAGAATTATGGAATGTAGAACTTAGAAATCTTCTAAACCTTTCAGATTTTTCTTCCATAAGAAAAAAAACGTAATAAACTTAAACTTAATTTAATTAGTTTGACTGAATAGTCCTTATTTTCCTTTAGCAATGAAAGTTTGCAATTTTTAAAGGCTCCTTATTCTCAAAGGAAACCTTGTAAACACACCTTGGCTCTTGCTGACCCTCATCGCACAAAGATGCTAAATGAGATTGTTCAAATCTAATTAATGCAATCTAATCTGAAGCACAGGAATGACTCAGGCATGGAGCATTTCTCACTGAGGACGGCAGGATGCTTTCCACTGGTGCTCCACATTCATTCACCTTTTTCTGCACCCAGAGAAGCATCATTTTCCTATTTGACTTCAGCTGATATTTATCCATTACAGAAAATGACATTTTAGCTTTTCACAGGCTGTTACTGTAACATATACATAATTATAGAACAGGGCTCGGGGATGAATCTTGATGAAAGTTTGCTGTCTTTTAATCAGCTGATCTTTGTCTGTCTGTTGTCTGTCCTGTTTAGGTTTAACCTGTGAACATCAGATAGATTTTTACAACATGGAATATTTCTCTGCAGAAAACAGCTTTGTAATCTTTTCCTTAGTTGTTTAATCTTGAAGTGATATCAGGAGTCTTTATTATTATTTTGGAACCATAATGAAATGTAAAAAACAAAAAAAGAAAAAGAAGTATTGCCAAATGAGACCCTAAAAATGTAACCACTATTAGTAGAAATACACAAACTATTATATATTTAACACACATTTTTATGTCTTCAAAGAAAATGAGAAACACTTGTAGAACAAACAAACATACTTGGTATAAAACATATTGTACTGGAAATGTAGTGTTTGCAAAGAGTCCAGCTTATATATAGTCCATAGGGCTGCTGTGCCTAATTCTATCTTCAGCCAGTTGTTTCTGTGCTTCTCTTATATAAATAAATCTTGCAATATAAAGACATAACATTGTTACATTTATGACGATCCTGTGAGCAGCTTTGAACCAGAAGAACCAAAGTAGGTTTTGGTTCGAGTAAGAGAGCCAAAAGTAAGACCACTGATGGACTGAATAAGACTTTAGATTCTTTTCATTTCAAATGGTGAGATTCTTTTAATTTCAAATGGTGTTGAGTACTCGGTAGTATGCCATTGTAATTTTTAGTTTTTAATTCAGAATAATATAACTCATTGAGATTAGAATCCTCTTTGTTAAGTGAGTCCATGACAGCAAAGACAGCAGCACAGGTTAAGACAGGATAAGGTTCCCCAATCCAATAGCACATACATATTAATCATTTTCATCATGGTCTTGTCAAGTACCCCTAGCTGCTATCATCATGTCACTTATCTTGTAAAGTGAATCTAAGCTGCTATTATGAGCATCAGACACAAAGATTTGAGCTGAAGTCTTAGAACCCTGTTTTATCCTTTATGGATTTAGCAGTGCATGGGTAGGTGCCAAACACTTTCCCTACAGCCCTTTTGGTCCACAGGCATAATGAACAAATACAGTGTTGGGTTAAACCTGAACATATTGTTAATGTGCAGACATCTGCAAATTTTAAAAGCTGCTCTTAAACCAAACAAATTTCAAGGATTCCCCACTTTCACAAAATACAGCTATGGAACGTTAAAGCAACCATTAACTTAAAAGTGGTGGATCCAACCACGGCTTTGTATCAGTGTTTTTTTCATATCAATAAGGTAGGTTAATCACTCTGTACTGAATTTAGTTACTCACCTCAAGCAACATTAAGCTCAATGGAAGTATTACTGGTTTTGAAAAAAATTCTGCAAAGATCCAAATCCAGCTGCCTGTAGCTTTTAACCAGCAGCAGATACCATAGAAAGCTTATCAGCTGCTGGTCAGAGACCAAACACTGGTTCCATGTCAACAGGAGTTCATTAATTGGGAGATGTCAAGTTCAACTTGTACACTTGCCAATTTATTTAGAAACTCCAAAGGGATTTAAAGCTCTTGAGATATCAAATGTTTGCTCATTTTTTTAATAAATAAAAAATAACAATACTTTCCATTTTGAAGAAGTTACATTGCTCCATAACAATATGTAGAACTTTAGACCTGACAGCTGCTTTAAGACTGTTGGTCTGTGTGCAGGAGATTCACCATAAGAATTGGATCATCTGTTTCTTCTTCTTCCCTTTTAAAATGTTATTCAAGGCTTAAATCTGGAGTCAGTTAGATTTTCTGGATAACCACAGTTTATAATCTATGAAACTTGTTTCTTTTTTTTAAAGGAAATTGAAGAATTGTCAGTATTTAGGGACGTCATGTACTTTTTGATGCCACAATGTTTTGTGGTTTCTAATGGTGAACTGAAAGTAATTGTGTGTTGGTGTACATGTTTAAATTTAGTTGCAAGATAAAAAAAAGCCAGGAGCAAGCCACCAAAAAAAAACTACCTTTGCATGACAATTAGGGGGTTGAGCACCAGGTTCCTGCTCCACTAATTAGCCTCAAGGAAGAGGTTCAGAGAAACAAGCTAACCTGCCTCATCTCTGGTCATCATCTCAGTGATCAACACATTTGAAAGGAGAGTGATCACAGTTTCCCTAACCTCAGTCCTGCAGGTAGACGGAGATATTAATCATAATTAGAACATCTTTTCTATGGAAAGCAGCATGTCATCTGTATAATGTCCTTGGCTCCATGTTTTCCATTGACTCAAGGCGGGTTATTCATATTCAGCACTGATTCTGCTTGGTTTAGTCACCAAGCCTCTCTTGCTTTCCTCTGATTTTTTTGGGGGTCAAAGTGAGCAGTATTTTTTGCTGCACAGTAACAGTAATGAACACGGCTTTAAGCCATCTTTCCTCTCCTCATGAAGTGTCTCTGCAGGCATTTAAGTATCCTTGTCATCTGTTATCAGTGCGCCATTCAAACCAACTGAATGTGTCCGGTATCCTCTTCCAGCCAACCTCTTTCTCTGTTTCACTTTGCATCGATCAGTCGACCTTATAGGTGGTAGAGCGAGATGAATTCACCAGGCGGTGCGACAGCAGGGAGTTCAACCCAAAGGCCTTGAGGACCTTTAAACGGTGCAGCATCAGCCCTAGTTACTGTCAGCCCCACGGAGCAGGTTGTGTGTGCCATCCTCATTACCCTCCCCGTCCATCATGAAGCTGCTAACCAGACTGATGGAGAGGAGGGGGCGAGATATTACGGCCGGAGCTGCTCCCTCCGCTCCTCGGCTGACATTTCCCCTTAAAGGGTTTATTTACAATACAAAATAAATGGGTGGCGGCCAGGGGAAGCTGGCTGTCAACTGGCATTGTCGACACCGCTGCCTGTCGGCGACAGGAAATTGGCGAGTGTATTTCCGTACCCTGAGATTTCTCTCCCTGTTGCTTCTTTTCATTGCTCTCACATTGTGTTTTCCCATCCATCTCTTCTCTCTATTATCTGTCCGTTCTCCTTAGCCAA
>JAUZNJ010049028.1:4371-59647 GCA_034780135.1 Jordanella pulchra
AGGTAAGATGAGGATGGCTTTGTAAGCTCTTCAAAGCCAAACCTACTATGTTAGAGTTTGCTGAAGACTCAATTGTATTAAGAAAGAATTAGTTTATAAAACTCGTTATTACCCTCTTATAGAGGCACCTTTTTATTCAATCTATATATCAAGATAAAATGTGTGGAAAATTTCACTAACTTGCTTGATTAATGCAAAATGGACTGCTTTTCAACAGGATTATTGTTCCTCTTATGTCTTTGTATCAGACATAATAATAATGGTGCCGAGCAACCACTGCAATTAGGCCAGATATTTACATTCTCTGTGTAAAAATCCATAACTGATATTCTTTTACTGTATGACCAATTTTTACTTGTTTTAATTAGTTAGAATTCCCAGAATTATTATTTACTGAATGCTGGAATGATTGGAGGAATATTTTTTTTTAATTTTTTTTCACATTTAAAAGCTTGCATATACAACATTAATATGATTTGTAATAGTCAAGTAAAGGTAAGATGAGGATGGCTTTGTAAGCTCTTCAAAGCCAAACCTACTATGTTAGAGTTTGCTGAAGACTCAATTGTAGGAGTTTTTTTTAGACCTGACAACATGAAAAAATCGAAAGAAATCACCCCCCAAAATAAGAAGAAAATGATAGAAAAACACATATATGCCTTTTTTCATGGGTACATTTAAAGATGTTGGGTGCTATGTTAATCTTTTCCTACTTTTTAAATATTTCTTGCAAAGAAGGTATGCTATTCAGAATGGATGGATTCTTTGTCCCACAGATTTTTTTTTTTTTTGGGGTGGGAAATGTCCAAATTGACCCAAGGCTAAAAGCAAAATACCCTGTGAAGATCCCAGCTGAAGCTAAAAAGAGAATAGCATTATCCACAGTTATACCATGGTCTGGGTCAATACTCGACTTTCATTGGCTGCAGGGTGTTGGTTAAAAAGTAATACGGTGTGTTCACAGCAACCAAGGTGTCCTCGGTAATTTCCACTTGCACCATGTGAAGTTGACTGCTTTACATTTAAGATGCACAAACGGGTGATTTTTAGCTTCACCTCACTCATGGTTGACCATGCCATTTAATAGAAGAAGCCTCAGCCTCTATCTGCTTGCAAATTTCAGCTCAATATGGTGGATCGGGATTTTATTGAGCGAATGGCAGAGATGGTTTTGCTGTTGAAAGTCAAACAATGCTGTCGATGTCTATGGGTTTACCCAATTTCCCAAGAGATTTGTCTGGATGGCGGTTGGATTCTGCAGTACTTTCTTCTATTTAGTCAGTCAGAGAGCACCAGTGCTAGGGAGAGGCAGCGGGTGGCTGGGGTCTGCGCTAGAGCTAGGATGATGAATGATTCAACAGTCCATAAACTTGAAAACCTCTTAAGAGCACCCCTTACTTCATCTTAGCAACATTATTTTCTCTATATTGCATTTTGATTTTAAAAATCTTTGTCTCAGCTTTACTCCTTCAACCTATGTCACCACAACAATCAGTCTCTGATTGGTTACTTCCATCCATGACTCTTGCCACGGGCACTGACAGTGTGAAAACATCATTGTAGGAAACTTACAGAAAAAGTTCTTATCAAGTAGCCTGATTTTTCTAAATGATTGTGTATTGTGATTTAGCTCAAAGGCTGTAGTTGTTGATGGCAAGACAGTGGACAACAGCTGCAGTTACCAAGCTGCAGATTCTCTGACCAGAAATGGTCAATTGGCAACGTGTGAGAACGAGAGATGTTAAATAGTCACTTCAGTCGCTTCTATTAAAAAAGGTATGATTTTAACAGTTAAAAAGAATCAATAAAAGTAGTACAACTTAATTTTATATTTATTTATTTCGTAAGTGACATTGGTGTAAGCCGGATAATGCCAGAGTAGGTGTTCATTATCGGAAATAAATTATTTTCGCCTGCGCATGATCCAAAGGGGAACCTTGTCAGGCATTGTCTTTAACTAAAAGGAGCATTATACCAATATGACCTGAAAGCAGCTCAGTGAAGAAGAAGCCACTACACTGGAGTAACATTATACGGGGTAGAGAGATCTCAACTTTTGGAGACAAATAACCTGTTTGGCCATGAAAAAATTTTTAATTTGGAGAAACAAGAGAGAAACTGGCAAGCCTTAGAATGTCATTACATAACTAGATCCTGCCTTGTGGGTATTTTACTATAACAGGAACTTGTGTATTTGTAAAACATAGATGGAATCAGCAGAAAAGAACATGATGTGAATATATATTGAATGGACAAATCAAGACAAGTAGGAAGTTATAGCTTGTGCACAAATGTGTCCTCCAATTGGATGATGATCCTAGTTACTGTAAGTGGCTTAAGGACATTTTGTGGGCAGAGCTAATAGGGTTTGTGTGAACTAAGCAGCCTACAGCCTTGGTCAGCTGGACCAGCTCTGTCAATAGAAGCTTCTGTCAAATATAAATGATGTATAAATCTTTTCATTTTGATAAAACAAATAAAAAAAATCATTGAACAATAAGTACACCTCCAGTTGATCTTGCATGTTGGTATAAGAAATAGTTTTTTTTAACGAACCTGACCTGAAACAGAAAATATTTGGTTTGATTTATAATTAAACATGTCATAAGGTGTATGTGTCGTTTTATGTGCAGTCAATGTACATATTTTGTCTGAAATGTTTGCTGCAAAAAGATAAATTACAATCACCTCAAAAACCTAAATCTTCTCTTTTTTTCAGATTTCAGCAGTTGTTTTTTTTTTTAATTATAACTCAAGGTAAGTCTTACCTCAGCAGAAATATGGGTGCCAGGTTTTGTATTTAGGCCCCTAATTGTGCACCATGATCATCACCAGAACTACACATTTATAAATCTAAGACGGATTTTGCTTATTCTGTCCCATGGAGGAAATGATTTATCCTTACAGAGAGAACAAGGCAAAGAAAAAATGACATGGCCCATTCTCTAAGGTTCATAAAAGTCTAAATGAAATATAAAATGGAACTACTGATGGATATCCTCCCCTCCATGGATCCTCCAGTGCCACATCAACCTCCACAAAACAGGTGATGCTCACATGACTGGAGAGCAGGACAACTTTGTTAGGGGGTTTGCTCAAGCTTCAGTGTGCAAAATGAGGGAGGCGCCATGAGTGATTAGATGTAACATGATCCCATTACTAACTGTTGTATGTTGAATGATACCCTTTTCTGCTCGTAAAGGTTTTTTTTTTCAACATTGTGCCTGTTTGACTTAGTTAAGATTTTTATGTTGACACTCTTACAAATAACTTCTAAAATATTTCTAAAAAAGGAGGGGGGAGGATTCTCTGTGGACAAATCTTTAAACATGTGATTCTTCCCTCCTCAGCAGAAGAAGCAAAGATTGCTGTCAGATTGGAACAACTTGCTGAGAACCTAATGCCCACCACAATAGCTGCCGCTATCACCAGACTAAAACTGTACATTATGAATCATCAATTGTAGCCCCTGCTTTGTATTATCCCCAGAGAAAATCCCAATCTGGGCCTGAGCCCACGGCTGATGGACACCCCATTATTCACCCACGCTTCTTCAGCTCCGAGACAGGAGGGGGGATAGGCAGTAAAACGACGGCCTTAAGATTAATCCTCCGCTCTTTTTCCCGCTTCCCGATTCAGAATGAAATAGATGATTCGCTTCCTTTAATCAAAAAGTTTTTATCGCGCTTGCTGCCAACTCAGGAAGTAGGGATAATGCTTGTTCTTTTGCTTGTCTTTGGAAATGACAACCAGGTGGGCAATGAGAAGGATCTTCTTTTGCTTTCTTTTGTACTGCAACAAGTCAGTACAACTCAGATGATCTGGTGGTCGTCGATCAGCACGTGTTTAATGAACTTACAGAATACGTTGCCCAAGTTGTAATTAGGAGGTTACTGAAGTTACTGAAGCACCTATAGAGCCCTTAAAAAGTATTCATAACCCCTGAAGTACTGTATATCATATCTTTTCATATTAACACTACTCTCTTGAATTTATTTGATTTAGATTTTATGTGATAAAGCTAATTAAAAAGCCTTATTTTGAAATGCAAGGAGAATTACATTTTTTTATTTGTTTTACAAACAAAATCAGGACAGTTTTTCTGTTGTTTTGTATTCAGCTTTTCAAGAAGAAAGACACTTTTAAAAGGCACACTGGTCAGATTGAACAAAATCTAAACATTTTGGACTATATACAAATCATTAAGTGTGTTGGGGAAGTAACAATGCATATAACTGAACACATCATTGGTGAAGCATGGCAATGGCAGTATTATGCTGAGGGGATACTTTTCTTTAGCAAGGATTAGGAAGCTGGTTACAGTTGATAATAATGACAATACATTGTATTTAAAGTTAATTTGAAAGAAACTGAAGGACATTGTACAAGAAAGATAATCATTAATGGGAGATAACTATATGACAGTTCTTGAAGAAAAGGTGTTTTGGGCTTCAAATAGTTTGAAAACAAAGACCTTAAACAAAGAGTCAGTGCTACAATGAACAATATTAGGTCAAAATAGAATTCAGAACTTGAGGTAAAGACAGCTGTATACTCCACAAGAAGAGAATTTGTTCTTGCTCCCAAAGCTGCAAGAAATAATGACATTTTGTTCTTGCAGCCCTGTCTTGGGGATTCTACTTATTCTCAACATATGGTCTTAGCATAACTTTATTCTTGCAGAGTGTCCAAGAACAGTTGTTTTTTCTAGTACAGAAATTTGTACAGTGACCTGTTCTGTAATTATAAAGTATGTAACAAGCGTATCACTTAAAAACTGTTGTTTGAAAACACTTTTTATTCCATCTACAGGCCATTTTATAGATATATTGAGTCTAATGTATTTTTTAAACAGTACAACTTAAATTCCCTATATGTGCAAAGCCAGTCTAAAGACTTGCTCTAATTGCAGCTAAAGTTGATTTGACAAGTTATTGACATAGGGATTGCAATACAAAGACTTACTGATAAAAAAAGAAATTTTTTTAAATTATGTAATTTCACAAGGGAGACATCTGGGCCAAAGTGAGATAGAAGTTGGTTCTCAGATAGATCCCAAGCAACAGGTGAACTGTGAAGTTGTGAATGCAGTCACCTTAATCCTGCCTCACAAAGCTACTTTCACCCAGCCCTGATACCATGACGCCTAGGCCCACATCACTTAGCAGAGGGGTGCAAATTTGTTTTCACCGAGGCGTTAATGAAGTGTGGGCTTTGTGGTCCTAATGAGAGCGCTCGTCTATTGAGCAAAGGTACCTGGGATCACAATAGGAGCATACAATTCGCAAAACTTCTCCCTTGCCGCTGCTTAGGAGGTGTTTTAACAAAAGAGCTGTTGAAGGCAGCTGAAGCAGTTTGTCTCTAACCTGCCAAATCGGCTGCATGAGGAAACGAGACTCCGAGAGTATCTGTCATCCATCAAGACCATGCAGTTTTCTACCACCGATTCTGGTTTCCAGAGACTCACTTGTACAGCAGCCAAAAGACAAAGGTAGCCCCCCGGTCCTGTAAGAGCAGTGCATGAAGGTGTGGGTGGTTATGCAGATCACTAATTGTACAGGCCACTGGGGGGAAAGAGAGGACGGAATGGCAGCCTCTCTGTAAGACGTGCAGTGGGAGGGAAGAAATGGACTGGTGTGAGCCACCCTCCCATCTCCTCTTTTTCTTTCCTTTCTCTTTCACTCTCGCTACCCTAAATTGGCAGCTGGCAGGCAAATGAATGCAGTGTGAAGTGAGTCCACTGAAGTGCAGGGTCCTGCTGTTCAGGCAACAAAGGAGCTCCATGCGAGACATCTGCTGTTCAGTTATCAGAATACATTTAGTCACGTGCCTGCCTTTCCTCGCTCTTTCTCCATTCCTCTTCCACCCAAGCCTTGTAACATCCATTCTGTCACTCGGCCAGGCCTTTCTTTCATGCCACGTCTTCTCAACGGCATTCTTCTTTAGATCACTTCTCTGCTGACACCCCCACCTTCCCACATCCTATTCTCTCATTTACCCTTCCAAAACTCTCTCAATCCTTTTACTTTTTTAAGCAGGTCCAGCAGATAACCTCAAACCAAAAGTGTTTCCTATCAGATTCCAAAATACATGAACCCAGCGTAAATGATCAGAGGACGGCCCGAGGAAACAGCAGACTGAATCTTAATGAGCCAGCCTCGTGCAAGCAAAACTAAATTGAGCTTACCACCATGATAAATTAAGCTAATGAATGCAATTGTTTTGTGGCATGCTAGCCTGTTTTGAGGCATGCTAACCAGATGGTCAACACTTACAGCTGAGTTTTGAGACCTGTATCGCACTTTTGTGTTCTCAGGTCCTACATGGTAAATGCAATCCCTTTAAAATGTAAAAACACATTCTATTCTTTTTTGTTAACACATTTTTATATTTATATAAATATAAATAATATATAATGTAGATACATGAATATATCTATATTTATTTTATTTATTAACGCATGATTTGTCAGTCTTTTTGTCATGTCTTTGATTCATGTTTTCATATCATTATACTAAAGTCAATATACAAACATAGCCTGAGCAAACACAAAAGGCAATTTAAAAACTATGATTTGATTTATTCAGGAAAAGAGAGCAATTTGGATCCATGTGGACATAAAATTTCCACCACAACTTTACAAGTGGTTCTGCCGGCCCTGGCAGCTACAACCTCAAGAGAGCATTTATCCTACCCAAACAATCATCGTTTTACTCATTTTCAGCACGATTGTCATTAAAGTCCTACCAAAGGATCTCAATTGAATTTATATTCTGTTTTCAAATAGCCTACACCCAAACGTTCCTGTTTGTAACTTTTGAGCTATGCTCCTGATTAACGAAAGCAGAACTAAAGTTCCAGTAGTTGTGACAAGTTCTGAGGGTCATACAGCAGTAAAGTAACTTCAGATTATCACACCACCATCACCTATTTTAACTGTAGCTATGATGCTTTTTTCTAAAATGCTGTATTAGATTTATGCACAATTTAACAGGATGCACACCTTTCAAAAAGCCCTTTTTATCTCCTCTATTTACACAACTTTCTCCAGAAAGTGTTAAGAAATCATCATTTTTTTTTGGCCAAAGTTGGATTTTTTGTGAAGTGCCTTTGTTATTGTTTTATCATAGAAACTGAAATTAAAGGGGCCTAGCAATGTAGCACAACTTTAAAAATGTAATCACTTTTGACTTATTATGCACACATTTCTTGTGTTATACACTTTGTTTAGCTTTCTGAATTTGCCATAACAAAACCCTATGATCAGAAATAGAATATTGGACGTGCTGGCAATTAGTAAACAAGTAGTGGAGCCAAGCAAATCATTATTTCCCCCCGATAGAGATGTAAATATATACAATAAAAAGGTTGCAGTTCACTGAAACCAGAGCTAAAGCTTTAGAAGCTGGCAAGTTGATGAATGTGAGAGTAACAAAAATAAAACAATGTTTATCTCTGCTGACTGTGCCAAGTACAAAAATTCTGAGTAAAGACTATAAGAAAGAACGCTTGGCATATATTGTGTTATTTAAAGATTTACAGATTTTTTTAGTATGTGACCTGGCCCTTTTAGGAAGTTTAAGTCACTCTATGGGAAAACACAACCCCACAAGTTGGTCAGTGCAACAAAATGCTGAGGGGCAGGGTTATTTGGGATGAGCAGTGGAGAAATGAACAGAAGAAGGCTGTTGGTTACACAATGGACAGATCTGTTAAGGCAATGGATTTTGCCAACGCTTAACCCATGTGGCAAGGGTTGAGAGAGGCTTTGTGAAGCCCAGTGGTTAGGTGCCTTATCACTTCGAGCCACTTGCTACAAGGCATTGACTTGGAAATACGTGAGGCCGGTAATAGGGTGACTCGCTATGGAGACTTGTGTCTTAGTGAGTTAAGTTTCTACCCAAACAGGGGGCTATGATAATAAAGGACTATACAATGGACATATTGAGGCATATACCAGCATGTACTGTTTAAGCCAGTCAAGTCAATTTAGAAGTTAGTCCATGAATTGATGGGGGGTCAGTTACTTTTAGAGACAAGGAGCAGAAATCTTTTGACTAAGGCTAAACTTAGGTTATCTTTGTCTGATATTAAAATTTGTAAGATTGTGTTATTGTTTAAGTGTGACAAAAAAGAGAAAATAGAATAAATCTTAATATACATCTCAGTATTCATTTTTTACAGCATTTAAACTTCTAATACTTTGTTATTTATCAAATTTGGATCGCTACGCTCAGACAGGTTTTATTTATTCCTTTCAATGTCGTGTAATTCAGTTTGAAGTATTTGCTGAGTAATAAACCTCTCAATCACACACCAGGGATTTACAGAGGACTTTAAAAAACAGGACTCTACAGATGAGACCGCAGTTTCCCGTCACGACATCAGTGTTTACCTGAACACCTAATCTCTACAAAGTGGGTCTGAGTTTGCACGCTCTTCTCTCACCACTTTGTCCTCCATCCTCTCCCAGTGGTGCAAGCTAGCATGAAGGTTGCACATCCAGGAAGGGACAAAGCCCCTCCTGCACTGCGTGTAAACTAGATGACTTCCTCCAGGCAGGTGGCATGTATCCAGATGTTCTTTCAGTTCGTTTTGTGTGAACGTGTCTGTGTGTGCGCGGGGGGGGGGGGCAATGCATGTAGGCACGGCCTGACACACCCATGGGATGGTGACCCCTGTGCTCTCACCACAACATCACCACTGGAGCAGGTTACACTATAATGGCTTGTGTTGCCCGAGGCCCCGCCACATCTGTGGTTCCATTTCTCTGTCTCCATTTCTTCGTCTTTTTCACCTTTTATTCCTGTTTTTGCTCAGTTTCTCTGGTTGTATTACACACAAGCTGTTGTTAATCCATCGGCTTTCCATTCGTTCAATCTTGTTTTGTCTAGATTTTTTGTGGTCTGTCATAGATTTCGCCAATCACTGCACACCCACTTTCAATAGCAGCAGTTTTACTGGAAAGGAAAACAATTGTAAGGTTCACTTTGCAGGCATATAATACTTGTCTGACATGACACCTATCTGCCATGATAAACAAACACATCAATCAATGTCAACGAGCTTCAAAAAGGTAGATGCAGCTCCACACTGGAAGGGCCAAGCAATCCAAGGTAAAGCAAGGGGGCATTTATGGCAGCACTGATTGAGCCTAATGTCACATGGAGTGACGTGTATTCCACCAACAACAACTCAGCTCATTACACACTCAGGAGGGCAGGGAGAGAGAACCGTGCATCTAAAATGTTACCGTGTGCTGACCAGGCGTTCTGTCCCCCTTTCTTCCCCTGGGGCTGTATATGGAGAGCAATGACCTCTCACTTAGACGGTGCAGTGTAAGATCGATCACACGTGACGTTTGTGACATTGTATGCATCCGAGATATGCATCTCCGCGGTGTCAAGTTATCAGTCAGACCCTCTCACAGGCAGGACATACATATCACAATACATGTTCAGTAGTGGTCCAGCAGGAACACAGAGTAGGGCTTAATTCGGATGTTCTTATTTTTACGCTACATACAGTGGCTCCCTTTTCAACTCTCTTAATACAGAGGGAAAAAAACTCAACTTCACTAATTTGTGACAATTAATTATTTAAGATAAACATACCTATTAGAATCTCAAATCAAAATCAATGTAACTACTCATTCTGGGGGCTGATTGCAAGTAGAGCAAAGGACAGCATCCCAAAATGCCACCATCTAAAAAAGTTCCAGAGTAGCTGGCAAATAGTCATGTATCTGTTCGACTGTAATTTGTAATAAAACCATTTTTAAGGTTTTGGTTTTCATTTGAACTATGGTGAGAGCAATTAAACATAAATGTGTAAAATATGAAGCAGTGGTGAACGCTGCCATATGCAATGACCTCCAGTATCACTCCAAGAGTGAAAAAAATGATTCATTGAGGAGGTCACTAAGAACCCAAACCAAAATCTATAGCATTACAGGCCTCGCTAAATTAAGATTAGCGTTAACGATAAAAAAAGAGATTGACCAGGAAATGACTGCTGAAATATATGAACTCAAAAGCCTTACTTCCAAAGCCCATCTTACCAATTCCGAAGGGCTTTGGTAATATATTTTGCAGAGTGGTTTAGTATAGAAAGCAAGAGTTCCAACACCTCATATTAATTTGAAGGTAAAAACAAGGGATGCAAAGTTTTACAATCACCATCAGGTTTAATAACAGTTTAATAACAGTGACAATACAACAGAATGAATTAAGGTTCTTTAGTTTGATTTTGACTGTTTTTGGATGTAGTAATGGGTAGTTTTTTATCCATTTTAACCTGGACAGATTGACAAGAAAAAGCAGCAATTAGAACATTTTATTGACAAGAAGAAATATAAGTCTTTGACACTCAGACCTGGCATCAGACATTGGTGCTAAATGAAGTAATATCTGTGTGAGCAGGTAGATCTAAAGACATCTATCCTGCCGGAGTCCGACGGTGTTGGTGAAATGGAGACTAGAGAATGAGGGGAAACATAAGGAGGCCAAAAGAATGAAGATGACGAAAGGGTGGAGGAGCATTTCAGTTTGGCTGTAAAGTCAGGGCATGCTTGGATCTGGAGCTTTAAATGCAGTCTTGAATGATAACTGGCTGAGCTAAGGGCTGGAGCTGAAATAACGGGTCCTGCTATTGGAGGCCATTGTTGAGCAGGTACAGAGCTTCCAGTTAAATTTACACCACTATTACTTCATAAGTTTTTAATTGGTCTGTACAAAAGTCTAAAATATTTTAAAGAGGTTAAACCCAACACTGACAATTCTTTATCAATTAGAAATATGCAATTTTATTTGTGAAAAAATGTATAAATAAAAGAGAGCATCTTCAGGAGCCTTCTAAATATAAGCAGGTGTTTAGGATAAAATTCATGGAAAAACATACTTTCAATAATGAGACCAATACTGAAATATTTCATGCTGATAACATTTGTAAAAAAATACAATTTGTACTCTAATAAAATCTTCAATCTGTGAAAACAAAAGGATATATTCTTTACTTTCCCAGAAATAAATGTAACATTGTCTTATTCTCATATGCCAAAGATTGTCCACTGTCTCTTCTCATGAGATGAATTCACTGTCAAAACCCTAATATGTCCAAATATATATGGGGAACATGTACAACTACAGAAACTGTACTTTTCCAAAATCAACTCTAAGGCGCTGTGCTCTACCCACCTGACAGGCACACACACAGTCATATAAAGACGCACACACATACATTTCCCTCACCGCACACAGTGTCTTGTTTTCAGGTTCATTAAGCCCCAGTGTTACCCAGAGTGGCTGACAGGATGAGGAACAGCACAGAAATCTCCCCCTGCAGGTATCCATTCACATTATCATTGGGAAAAAGCCTCTCTCGTCAGTGCCCTTGTTACGGCTCGAGGGGGGACCACTAATTAGAGAGACAAGAACTGCTTGCGAATAAGTCCATTACGACCACGTGGTCCCCAAAGCTCAAAACACCTGAAAAATCAGCAAAACTCTTACTGCCCCCCCAAACAAAACATGAAAAATGTGTGGTGAAAAATGGAGGAGTTGTCATGATTTAAAAATACTTTAAGACAATTACCCCATAATTAAAAATTATAGTCATATCAAACATTTAACTTGACGATTTCTCTCTTTTTTATCTGGAAGGTCTCCAGCCTGCGTGTGACAGAGTGTATTTGTGGGGCAGTTGAAGCACAGACGAACTCGTGAAAGGAAATCTGGTGAGTTTCCTCTCCACCGGTAATGATACCGTTACATCGGAAATGGCCCTGTCAAGGTGCACGAGCCATATGTGCAGCTTCTCATAATTGGGATGTAATTCAGGAAGAAAGAGATCAAACCGATCATCGGCATTCATTATTTTTACATTATCACCTTTTTATGAAGAGGATAAGCAACAGGGAAACAAACAAAACAGTGTGCATTTAACGAACATTTGTTACTGATTTGAAAGTTAGTTGTCAAAATTATATGTAGTAACACATCTATAAGTGAAAAGTATAAATTACTTTTATGTATTTTATTAAGTCACAAGACATCTGTTATTTTTATTTATATTACTGCATAATGTTGATAGCTAGGCAAATCAAATATGTACATTCATTTATTTTAAGGTACAAAACCACTATACAGTTGTCACAGTTTTATGCGTGTTAGACTGTATGTTAGTTTTAAAGCTAAAACACTCCAGCAAGGATAAAACTAGATATCCTAAGACCTATTTGGCAACAAAAAAATCTACCAACCAAACAGTGTGCAAAGAACCTAAAATTACTACTTCTTCTCCACTCTGTTTTGATTTAGTTACAATAAAAAAAGATCCATTAGTCTAGATGGAAGTTTTAAGAAGGTAGGAGAATTAGGACTGCAGTTGCCAGTATTTATGTGAGTTGATTTAACTGCTGGATAGGGTCCTCTTATGAAACATGAGTCATTTCCAGCATTTAACCTCACCATGCTAATTTATGCACCATGGCATGGACTACTTTATCATCTGCTCTTTGGGGAGAGACAGTCATCTCATTAGGCAGGATTTAATGAAATGCAAGGATACACTTCTTAATTCCATAGATGGCTGAAACAAAAATCCAGCGTAAATCCTGCAGTCCTCTGTGGATGTATAAATTGTATTAGCCAGAGTAAGATGCGTGGGGCATATCGTATGGATGCCAACAGAGAATTGAGCAGAAAGAAAATGCATTGCTTTGTAAAAGTATGCACATGCCTGGAACTATTTCACATTCTGTCGCATTAAAGCCTTTAATCGGTATGCATTTTATTGGGATTTTATGTGATTAAGTAACACAAAATAGAGACCAACTGTAAAGTGAAAGAGAAAGGTTACAAGGTTTCCTAAATGTTTTTACTTGCCTTCAGAGAATACCTGATTGTTATTTGGGGCCAAAATGTGAAAAAGTGTAAATTAATCTAAATGGTTTTAAGAAGTTTATGTAAACATTAGTGAACAAGTAAGATCATGAGAAACAAGGACAAATCTCAGACATAGCAGGGATAAAGTTTGTGAGAAATTGGAAGTGGAGTTAGTTTATAATAAAATATAACTAGCTGTAGAGATTAACAGACAAAGAGATATAAAATATTTATATCATTTTTATATATTTAATTCTGAATAAATTTTATTTTAATCTATATTTCTATTTCTATTTATTTTATGGCTTCAGCATTTATATATTACAAATATTTTTCAATTGCTTGAAATATATATCTAAGATCTGAAGGAATTGGCTAAATTAACATTGTAAAAAGGCAAAGAATCCCAAATTTTTTGGTTTTACTTCCATAATTTGCATTTCCATCAGCTTATTCTAATGGTTGTTTTTAAGTGTCACATCAGAAAACCTTGATGGAAACTGCAAAATAAAAAAATAATACAAAGCAAATTAGTAATAAAAGTTTTTACACTTGCTCTAGGTGGTTTTTGGCTTTTGCTACAAAGGGTTAACATGGGAGATCGAACCAATGTTTCTTAATTTAGCTAGGAGTGAAGTTATACTTCACATGACTGATCTGCGGTCGGTGCCTTCCTGGATATTCCTATTTTGCATGGCTAGAAGCAACATCACCATTACTACCTGCCATTTTAACAGAACAAAAACTTGTCCGAAATGACAAATTCATTGAAACTTTCCTTATTTACTGATCAATGGTCCGGGCTAGACTATAGCCTTTACTTCCTGTTTATTCAAGACATGCGCAATGACATAATGTGGATGATGACGTATGACAACATTACACTTTGCATCCCTGGGTAAATTTGATTCAAACCAAATGGAAGTACCCCAAATTCACATTTCCTTTTTTTTTTTTTTAGAACTTTTATACATTCTCTTAAAATTTGCATTTCAGTTTGATGGAAACACAGATATAGTTGCAATCTAAAAGAAATGCATTGTTTAAATAAAGCCAACAGAAATCCAGTTTATAGTTTGCCATAAGCCATACAAGAAAAACCAAACAACTTAAAAAACTCAGCAGTGGCTAAGTTGATCAAAGATGATGAAAAGACAATTTGAGCTACATATAGGGAAACGCTGGAAAGAAAATAATCTTTAAAGGTTTAGGACTCTAGCAGATGTTCACAATTAAGTGGCTTAGTGCAGTATTAAATAATGTGCTAGAATTTCACAGTTAATGTCTGGTCCAAAATCCAATCAGACATTTTAAGCATGAATATAAAAACGCAATTTGCAATTTAAAATTGTACAAATACAAACCCTAATTGGATAAAATCTTAAAGCAACTTATCAACTTTATTTTTTGCTGTATGCAAAAAAAGCTAACCATTTTGTCTTCACTTTTGTCATAGTTTAACAGTAGTGCATGGGTCAAAGTGGAAAGTAAAGTCAGAATTAAGAACAAACAGAATAAGACAGTCGATGTTAAAAAATGCGGTTCAGTTGATAGTTCTTGGCAAATGAAAGCTCATTTCAGCCAAGCCGGTAGACAATATTCATCAGAGAAGACACACAGCAGCCCATAGTCACCAGCACGATACAGAACATTAACACCATAATTTACATAAAATTACTTACATACTGGTGTTTGAGTTTAATTTGTTTGACCACTACAGTGCAACAGCAAGGAAAAAATTCATTCAGGCACCACAAGGGAGCTCTGCTTATTCTTCCACGTGGTTTATTCCTGCAATGTTATGGAGCAAAAAATGCAATATAGGAAACTCTCCCATTACTTACAACTCCTGTCACTCCTACACAGGCAAATATTGCTACATGCTTCCGCACAAAAGACACGCGTCTGCAGTAGTATTTGACAGATTTTGCCATAGGAGTTTCGAACCCTAAAACATATTTATTTGACAGGATTGGTGTTCCCTGAGGTAATGCAGAAAGTAATAGGGCTTAAACATTCTTCATCTTTCACACCTTTGGGCAAACTTTATGTGGTGTTTGGCTCAACTCCTAATATCTGCTGTCATCTGTTACAAAAGGGCTGGAATGGCATGGTCAACCCACATTTAGAGTCATTAGGTTCAGAGATCACTCTGCGGGGCACCGTGAACTGGAGAGCATTTTGTGGACCACAGGGAACAGTGGGTGCCAACAGTGTTCTCTCATTAGACCTTCAAACACCAGGCTAAAATCACTCAAATCTTCTTTGATGTTTCCTAAATTTTTCTGGTATTTTTTGCAGGTCTGTGTGGGAGATTATATATTACAGACAAAACTGTTATTAAGTTTAAAATAGACAGAAATGCAGACAGTTTCCAGTTAAGATCAAACAAAGCTGCTACTGGCAACACGGATTCTACGTTATCTGAACGACATTGTGTACTGTGAACTTAGCCTAGCAAGCCAATCTGAACTTTGTAAAGGGTAGTCGTAAAAATATTTTAAAGACTGTACATAGCAAGTTCCCTGATTCTGAACTTGATTGTATTGGTTTTACTCTTTTTTTTAATTGAAATTATTGATAAGTTTATTCTATTTTATCTTTCTGACAACTTTAAAGAGAGTTGCAGGGTTTGAAAATTGCATTTATTCTAATTAAATTAACTTTAAAACAAGGACATATGTGACAGAACTTATCTTTAGCCTGTATTTGCACATACTAGTGAAAAAAAAAGCAATTTTCAACTTGACAGGAGAGCTGTTATCTACCTTGTAAGAGCAGCTACCTTGTGTTAGCGTCCATCTAAGTCCACATCACCATGACAGGAAAAACATACCCACCATACCAAAGAAAGAACTTAATGTCCTATTCAACCTGCCGCTCGGCACCGTTTTAAGAAATTGCTCAATTTTTATTCTCCTGTCCTTCTGACATATTATTATATATTGTTTCTTTGAGAAAGCATTTTCTATTATTTCCATGTGAAATATAAAAGTTGAGGGGGGTGTACAGAGGATGTAAGGTGTAGAAGAACATTTGGGCGAAAGAGGTGATGGCAAAAAGCGACTGAAAGGCTGTAATTATTTGAAATAGTCTGCTAATGTGTATTATCATGTCATTAAATGTAAATGAGCTGGAGCTAAAAGACCAAATGTAAAGTCGTTGCAATACAAGGAGGAACAGGAAGGATGGAAAATACAAAAGCAGAAAATGAAAGAAAGTCAACAACACTTTTAATTCCTTGGGACAAAGTCGTTTATTGTGCCAAAAAATCTATGTAGATGTAGCGCAGGATTATCATATGGCGCTGCTTTAACGTTTTTTTTTGTTGTTGTTTTTCTTTTTCTTTTTTTTTTTTTTTTTTTGCATAGAGCAAACGCAATGTACCAAACCATTAACATGCAAGGAAAATCAGGAAGCAATTTAGTCGGAAGCCCCTCATCCTGTCTGAAGTCACAAGGACTACTGGTCTTGACTGCAAGTGGGCGTGTGTATTTTAAGCGTACATGCAGATGTGTTTACTCGGGCATTCGATCCCAGACATGAGTGAGCATCATTCCACTCCAGCTGCTTAATAAGGCTGTCTGGACCAACAGCTTCTTGTTCCCCCTCCCTCACACCCCCACCCCACCACCACTAACCAGCCCTGTTATCAGAAGCATTAAGGCTGAATATTAATAGCCTAGCCTAAGACGCATGCCATTAAGCCCGGCCAGCCATTCCTCTTTGTCCTCTTCCCACCGCTGTACAGGAATTAATGAATTGTGGGTAAAACAGGGTACACAAAAGAACAAGAGGGATAGAGGAAGTGGAAGAAAAATTGGGAGCTTGGCCAGCGGATATTTCTCAAAAGCTAAAGACAAATATGAGCAGGAATGTAGCATGTCGTGTGGATAACAGAGAAGGAAAAAGAAAGAGATCTAAAAATAAACTCCCTTCCCTTGCAGAAATAGTAACATAGTATTGACAAATCTTCTTGCCTTGCACAAATAGAGAAACAAAGGAAAATCATTTCTGATGGTTTCTTCATCCGCATTTCCTTTGACGCAGCGAGGAACTAGGAAAGCACTTATTACGGCCCTAAGTGCTGTGCTGTTGCAGCCTAAGCAAAGTGAGCTGTTAACGGATATAATTTGGGCAGAATAGCTAGACGAGAGCTTTTGATATGCAGAGGAGCTGACCTCTGGACTGCCACTTTAATTGGGTTTTTAATTTTCCAGGCCATCTGACAGTATCAAACATGATCCCTGAGCTTTGGCCCTGCTGATTGGAGCCACCGTGACAAGAGGAGGCTGACATTCCCTTTGCTTTTCATGCAAGGGAGGACAGAAGGAAAGAAAGAGCAAAAAAAAGGGAGCGAGGGTGGAGAAATAAAAGCATGCGTACCAAAAGAAGATTGGAATGGAAATGTGCTTTAATAGTAAGGAGCTGAGTGTATTATTGTACAGAGAGTAGACTGGGGCATGGCAGTGATGGGATACCACCCTCAGAGACAGAGTGGAAAAGTGCAGGCTGTTGAAATATGGGCTGTCACTTCTGCCTAGAGACGGCACACTGAAAGACCAATGCCAGACCACAGCAATTTGGCAGAAACCCCAATTCTATACAATATATCAACAGATTTCAAACCCCATGTTAAAAGGTCCAAATCTTTTTCAAAGATAAGAGAAAAGGTCCCCAAAACTGGCTATGAGCAAGTCCTTATTGAATTTTATTTTAGCAAAAAAGTAAAAGAAAATTAGCCTTGATCCAATCAGTGTTTGTGGTCTCATTTATTTTGACTGTGGAGTGGAATAAAGGGGAAAAAATACCTCTATGAAAAAAATTACTTTGATAAACTGAAATTCATGAAATATTTTTGTAATGCTCCTGTATATCTGCCACTCCTTCAGTGTAAAACTCCTCAGACATTACCATTGCACTCACTCTACATTGCATCACCTTTACGGCACTACTGCTACTTAGCTCATTTGCTTTTCATGATGCAAGTGCTGTTTATCCTCAGAGTTTCTAGTCTTTTCTGTTTAGACTCAGCCTTTTGTGATTTTAGAGAGCTGCTACAATGCTCTAATAATGATAATGATTTTATATGTAGCAGCTGAACTTTTCAAAAAGATTTGCTCTCTGCATTTAACCCATTCCATAGGGAGGAGTGAGCAATGCCCATGGAGCATTCTGGACCAAAAGGTTCTGCTGAGGGACTCAGAGTGGTAGTTTGTGGAGATCACACCAGATACTTGCAGTGTCCCCCCAATGAAAACCTTCTGAATTAACTGCTAGGCCGCCACTCCCCAATTTGGTAATCTGAGTTGCTACGGACTTCTCTCTGTTTTGATATGAACAAAACTTTCATAAACATGGTTTCATAGAAAAGGTGCGTTGCTCAGAATGTTGCAATTAATATTACTGACACTAAAAGTCCTTTTTACAAATTATTTCAAGGCAGGATTAGGGTACCTCCAGGTGTTTTGTGAAAGAACCGCTACGGTGAGGGGGCCTCTGTTACGCTCCAGATTTTACAAGAGAGTTAATCACAGCTCACATCAGCTTAGTTCTATCAAGAATGGTGAGGTGGTGTTACAATGATGACGTGGTTTTCTGAGCCTCAGACAACTGACTTAAATTAAACAGATGGGCGGGAAATGTTGGTAGCAAGTACAGCTTTCTTTTTACAATTTTTTTTACAACGAACATTATCGCAAAGGGTACATTGATACAAGTACAAGTATTAGGAATGACCAAAGATTGGTTGAGAGTTTCTGCCATTGTTTTCCCCTTTAAAGAAATTGCAGCATCTAAAAAGATTTAATGTTGTTCTACAATGGCTTGTTGTTTGGTGTGATCGTGATCGGAGCCCCAGAAGTTATGAACTGCCACAGTATACCAGCTGCACCCATAATATTAACAGACACTCGTTCTGTACCGGTCCACAGAGAATTTCATAAACATAATCATCTGGATTTTTTTGTTTTGTTTTTTTCATTGATGATAAAATCATTTAGTGTGATTCTTGAGCAGAAGCACAAACTCTTGAATAAAGCTACATTGTTAAAGCCCTTACACAGTCCATCAACACACCAACCACTATAATTATCACCTGCCCAAGTCCATCTGGCTTACCATAGTGTATCACACAGACAAGTGTGTATCTTGTGGTTTTTTGGGACAGGGGTTCTCACTACTGCCTGTTTGTTCAATCTGCAAGACCACACAAAGAGTTTCAGCCCTCTAATCTCCTAACCAAACAAGACAGCAATTACCCAGGCAGATAACTAAGGGACATTTCCATCTGCAGTGACAGTGCTGGCACAGGAGTACGTCTGCTGTAAACACAAGAAGGAAGATAGACAGACATACAGGGATGTAGACTGTTGTCCTGTTTGAAGAAAGGAGAGGTTCATCTGAGAGTCAAAATACACTACCATCACACATGCTGTACATGTTAATAAACAACTACCCCGAGAAGCGGCAGAGAAGACCACATGGAAACCTGCTAAAAGTATCCACACCCTTTCCGATTTGATCTTAAGCCAAGGTTTTCAATGTGTTTCATCAGAAATTTATATGACAGACCAGCATAGAGTGGGACATAACTGTGACAGTGGATAAAAATGATTGAATTAATAATTTTCATCATCCTTTTTTAAAAATAAAAACATTTCCTGCCACTCTTAGGTGTTTGAAGTTTTGTTTTTTTGTATGTCTTTGTTTCTTCCTTGTTTATTTTTCTCTTCTTCTGTCATTAATGGTCATTTATTGTAGAACAGCTTCTTAACTTATTGTTTGTGTATTTTGCATTAATACTCTAATAGAGTTCTTGTCTGGGTTTCTGCATGTTTGCTTCTGTTAATTATTATCTCCTTTCCTAAGCTGGTTATCTTAATTCTCCTCAGCTGCTTCTCATGTTCACCTGACTAATCTCAGCTGAAAACATAGACTATAGCATAACAGAAAACCTACCAACTCTTGCTGGACTGCCGAAACTGAGAGGCCAGGTAGAAAGGTTGTATATAGAAAAAATAAGAAATTAAAAAATATGGTCCTATTTGTGCAATTGGCAAGAAATAAGTCATAGCAGAAGGCCATGGGAAATCTTAAATTTGTCACACATTAGGATCTCTTCGTTTTCACTCTTCAAAAGGGACTGTGCTAGAACTTTTATATGCACTCCTGCTGAAATGCATTTGGATCAAGTGGCTGTATTAGTTCCTCAGGATGTGAACAAGTTCTGCAGAGTTTCTTTGATTATGGTTTGTTAGACAGGGATGTTAGAATTTTCTTAAAACATTTTTTCAAGGTAGTTTTTCTTTATTGTGCTTTTTACTTTTACTTAAGTAAAAGTATGATGAAATATCATTACTCTTACTTGAATAAAATTTAAAGCTTTTGTACCCATTGTGAGTAAATTTACTCAATAAATTGCAGGCTTGTATCAAACTTACACCTGGAATACAACTAACAATTTTTGTTTAATGGATACTTCTTTTGAGTACTCAAACTTTAACATTTTAATCTTATTTTCTATTAGTTGATCCAACTGTGGAATTAGGGGTTCAAGGAAAAATGTAGCAAATAGTTTACTATCTCTCTTGGAAATTACTTATCTCATTTTAATCTACTGCATGTATATACATAGCATACCCTATAAGTTTTATTACATAAAGTATATTAACTATATTTTGAAAAGTGTTTCCTTAGCCTGGGAATGTTGTGTAATTGCTACATATTTATTTCTCCAACTCATTCTTTAAAACACCAGAAATTGCATGCAGCTTTAATATTATATAATTTTAAATCATTTTTTTTAGATATTACATCAGATGTAATGATAAGTAGCAAGTAGATTCTTTACTCAGTAACTAAGTTGCCTTTATAATCCTACTTGAGTAATTTCTTGTATGCTACCTTTTATTTTTATGCAAATAAAGATAAAATGAAATAGTCTTATTTATACTAGTGCGTTTGTTGGGTACTCTACCCACCTCTAATTATGCACTGGTTTGTTTTGGCCAAATCTGAATAAAACACACACCCTATTGTGGCTTTAATCCAACAAAGTGCTGAAAAGTTCACAGGGAATCAATACTTTGGACAGCACTGCATTTAGATGTGCAGTACAATTTATATTTTGCAAAGTAAAACTCAGAATACATCAGAGCCAGTTTCCCTTCTTCATCCTAATTACCAGTGTAAAACTCAACCACCTATGCTTGAAAGAAAATGACTCATGTCCTTGGTAAGTGTTAGAATGTGAATGGAAGTGCTGGAAAGGGACATCATTCTGAATTAAGTCAGTTCCATGACATGCATTAGACAAATGTAGCTATTTTTCACAAGTAGTGGAATACATTACAGTTGGGATGGAGAGTAATGTACCTTTCCTGGCGCCACAGAGATTCTTCAACCTTTATTCATTAAAAAGTCAGAACTTTTCCACCTTTTTCTTAAAGTTCATGTTCTCATTGAGGCTAAATTACTCTGTCCTGAGATACCCATAAAAATCCAACGGTGACAAAACCCTTTTAACATGTCATGAAATGCGGAGCTGATATATATTTGGTGCATGTGAGGTTCATGGCAGCTAACCCTTTACTTGGTGATACCAGATCACGCACTGCAAACACACTCATACCAGGGCGCTCATAAACTTGTGCTCATATACACACACTCATCCATACGAGGAAATCTCATTAGAGCTTTTGTTAATTGCAGCAGACAAATGCTAATGGTTCAAGCAACAAAGCAGCTGTGTGTATGAAAAATGAGAATCCACAAAGTAATTATTACATCCAATATTAATTTAATTATACCGTTTTATGTGATACAGTAATTTGGGAAGGGTAGAGGAGGTAGGGTTTCTAATCACACATGCACACACACTCTTGAAATAAATTAGGAGTTACAGAGGCACACGGGAACTGAAGATTTCTCCAAAGACTCACTAGGGGGGAAATACCATCATTCTCCTTCAGAGAACTGGGAATTTTCTATTTAAATTAAAACACCACTGTTGCTCCCTCATCAAATGTGAAACTAGACTAAAGTGAGTGGGATGTGTTCTTGAGATTTTATGCCTGGAAAAACATAGCCTTTTACTTTTTTTTCTGGTGGCCAGGCTTTGGTTGATGACAGAACATGAGAGATGGTGAGACTGTGTCTGAATAAAAGTATGAATATTAATCATCTCTCCTGTGCTCTGTTATTTTTCTTTTTTTGCCTCATTGCCAGGGCCCGTGAGCCCACAAATGTAATTGTGGTTATTTTCTATACACTCAGTAGCCAAAGACTGTGCTTTTACAGACACTAGACGAGGGGGCTTTTGTTTTAATCTTTTGATTTCAGAGTCAGGTTCTTTTTTTATCTGCTCTGCTGTACACAAAAGCAAGTTTGATTGGCGGGGAATCTGCAAGCTCCTTCTGTCCCTTTTTCTCTCTCTCTGTCATGTAAATTGTTATTGTCTTTACCTTCGATTGCTGGAGAAGTTTGTCAGATGAATAGATTCAGACTGCACTACCCTTTCTTCTAAGGATTTGTAGCTTAACACACACTGGCCAGTTATAATTCAAACAAACACACCTCAGCCCCTTCAGTAGTGCAAGGCTGCATGTCTACATGAGCAAATTGGACAGATGTATGTTAACAGCCTCTGCCATTATCTCTCTTCGTGCATGTCTCACTCTCCTCAGCACTCTAGCTTTTTATATATATTCACACTTTTTAATAAAGTAGAACATCTCGCCTCTGGACGTCACACAGACGGACAGCTGTGCCGGTGGTTGAGGTGAAAATCAACCCCAGGACATGTCAAAAAGTGAGATTTCCCATCCTAAAATTAAAAGAGAAACCTGGACGTCTGTGAAGGGTGGGAAGGAGAAGAAGAGATGGAAGGAGAGAAGCAGGGGGGGGTGTCAGAAAAGCACGTCCACCCCTGGTATGTTACAGTAAATCAGGTCCCTGAATGACTAAGGGCTGCACCTCAGGAAGTAGCTTCCTGAAGTCAAAAGTGCAACGGTATTTATATAATAACACTGTTTCATTCCAACATCCCGCTGTAAGGGAGTAATGGGGCCTCTGGCAGCGGCGCTTTTAATGTTCTAATGGCAAAATTAAAAGCAGAGGGTAAAAATGAGCGGATGTAAATTACCAATCACCTTGCAATCACAACCTTGTAGGTGTACACTCATCCTCACACAGGAAGTCAGTGTGCCAACTTGTTCCTCTCTCCCTTAGGCCATTAAGGAATTAGTGGACCTGACAAAAGCCGGACAACGTTTTCTCAGCTGTTCTGTACACCTTTAAAGACACAAATAACTTTTTATCTTGGCGTGCAGCAGCTGGTATTGTAAGATGCCAAGCTTTTTAATCAAGTTGATGTACAAATCCTTTCCTCTAACTGTATTTAGAGATGCTCTGTTCAGGTTTTTTCTGGACATTATGGATCAACCATTTTCCTAGGGGTCTGATTTGTTGATATTCCTGATTCAATGTTTTTTATCTTTATTGATTATAACACAACAAACGTTCTACTGGTTCCAATAGCTGGGCCAGGCATTACAGAATTATTACCATTTATACAACAAAGCACATTTCCTACAGTTTTAACTCAAGATAATTCTTTTTTTTTAGCTGCTTAATATACTCCAATTAATTTACTGAACTTTTTCAAGTAAAACTCGGGCATTTAACAATACACAAAGTTGCCCAACAGCTCATTGCTTACACTCTGTTGCATTTCCCCCACCTCTCTAACTTCTTGCACTATTTAAGTGCTCCTCATCAAAAAAAGGATATCTGTAATATCCAATACTCCTCTAAAGGTTATTATAATGTTCATTAAAATTAAAAAATGTGAACGGAGCCCAAAAGTTTCAACTTTTAATAGGGAATAGGTTGTAGAAAGCTATTCTGCCAAGGATTCATCACCTGTTTACCTCCTTAGCTGCTGGGCTTGGGTTCCCCACAAAGACATCTATGATCTTTGTACACAATAGCTGCTCAGTTGCCAAGACTCTGTTAACAATTTATTGATCATGCCGCATCCTAAGTAACAAGAAGTTTATAATCTTCCTTTCTGAAAGTTTTTTTAATGTTCATTACAACTCCATTACAGCACTTATATTCTAGTCTCCATCAGAAGCACTTGGAGCTACATTGATTGAAAAAAATAAAAAAATGATTAATTAATAAAAGCAGGTTTTTAATTTTTATTAGAAGTGATGATGAAGTGAACTCCTGCCTGCATCTTTGGGTGATGAATAAAAATTCTTCTCAATACCCAGAAGTCTGTAATATACTGTTCACAACTAAAGAAAAAAGAAAAAAAATCAACCTTTTGCTATGTAGGAAGATAAAACCTGAAAAAAACTGTGCGAGCAGCTGAGTGGCCCATCCTTCGTTGCATGCCTGTTTACTACAGTTTCCTCTTGGAAACAAGTCAATAATCTTTTGTTCACTGTCCAGATTGGATCACAGCTTCTGCCTAAAATAACTTTAAAAATTGTGGTAAATACAGGCAAAATAAGTGTTTTAGAACTTTTTAGCAGTTCTAACAGAGCAGAAGCTGGCAAACGGCTCATTTGCTAAATCTCTGAGCCCTGCTTCCTCCCTGGCCGTTGTTCTTTCATCAGTGATAGTCGACAATCATCCATACAAAACTTGAAATGTATTATAATGCACATTAAAGCTCATTAAAGCTGTGTGCATGGTTATGTGTCCTTGTGTGTATATGTGTTGCCCTGTGACAGACTGGCGTCCTGTCCTTTTGTATGTTGAATTATTCTTATAAAATACCCCCTTTTTTAACTTGCTTCCTGCTTCGAAATTATGTATGATACAGAACATCAAGCAGACTGTGCTGTTGGAATACTTTGTAGGTCATTAGGTGGAAATGTTATTATAATTAACAAAAACCACTCACATGGTTTTTGCCATCCTTTTACAATAGAGCCTTATGTTCCCTTCTGGGACGGGAAATCAACTCAACCTGATGGGATCAAACTCAGTTCACATGTTACAGGTGGTTAAGATACAGCAACAGTTCAAATTATTTCCCTCTGGGACAACACTAGCCTCTGAGTATTTCTACTAACAATAGCTCTGGCACTCTGCCCATGTGAGTGCCAAACAGCCATGTGTGAATGTTTACAGTGAGGTTTCAATGGGGTTTCAGGCAACAGACGAGCAGTGTGCACAGGTGCCACAAAGTACCGGGGATCCTAATTTTCTTGTCTTTTTAAAACATCCTACATCAGCAGTGAATGTCAATTTTTCAAGAACTTATCAGTTCTCCCCAATGTTCCCTTTAGGAAAGATATTGCATCATTATTCACCAACCTAAGTAGAAATAAATTGATGGATTATCATTTTAGTTTATTCAATGGCTCAAACCTTATGGAAGGAGAAAAGAACAGTCCTTGCCATTTAGGATAATGGTTAAAAATGTGTATGAGTGTTTAATGTCCCTGCAGTGTTTGCTCTGTGGGGGTCTCCTGGGGAGAGGAAGATGGCTGTTCTGGGTCACTGAGGTGGGGGACGGCAAGAGCTTAGTCGATTAGCCAAACTCTTTTTAAACACATCAGACTCAACTAGCGGGCAGGCAGACTGTGAGGTTTGGGCACATTCGGGCTTTTTGTTGTCCTATTATTCCGCTCAGTGATTGGGATAATAGGCAATCCTTTCTCTCGTACCCTTTACAACCCCCCCCCCCCCAACTTTTTCCTGTTTCGTTTCCCCTTTAAATGCCTTAGTGGTACACTTGCTATTTTAAAATTCCCATTTCTTCTTTTACAGACAAGGTCATTTATGGATTCAGTGCAGTTACTCTTAATTGTCAGTCTTTACTCCATTTATTCAAATTAAAACTAGATTTTAACCAATTTTGCTAATTTGTAACACTGTTAAATCCATAGATAAGCTGTGGATGTCTGCCTTGATTTACTTGCAACAGATAGACAAAAACAGTTGGTAAATTTATTAGAGTTGACTTTAGAAAACACTTTCTTTACAATGGCAACAGATATACAGTAGAACCTTGACAATACGAAAAATGTGCTTATGTATAAATGCTTTGGCTTTTTTTTACTAAACCCATCCATCCCTTAATACTTAACTTAAGTCATTTGACTGTATGCAGTTTCAGATAGAGGTCTCCAAGCCTCTTTACCAGCAGTATGATAATGCTTTGCTAATAACATTACAAAGAGAACACACTCACACAATCCCTTAGACAGATCTTATGTCGAGACTGCATATGTTGAAGAGATTTAACTTCAAGTTCCCATCCACCACCTGTGCCTCTTACCCCCTGCAATGCACGGCTCCCTGTTTGCTGTGTTATAAAGCCAAATAAGGAGATTTTAAGAGATGAACGTAAAGAGTAGTCAAATCTGTAAAGACAATTATTGTAATGCACACTCTGAAATAATTCAATTCATAGAGTGCATGCAATGGTGGAGTCAATTTTATTTCGTCTTGCACAGTTTTAAGGCTCACACTTTAACTATTTATTGAAACGTAATTGGAAAATAAAATCTTACAATTTTGTCTACATACTGAGTAGTTTTTTTAGAGTTATTATTGGTGAAAATAGGGTCATGCAGATTTATTTAGACATAAGTTTGTTCAAAGTTCTTTGCATAAGAAAGATTAAAAAATAAAGGTTAAAAATAAGCACAAGTACAAACATAGAAGAGGCAGAGAAACGATGATTAAGAAAATTAAAACAAGATGAAATGAACTAATCGAATAATGTTAAGAATTCTTGGCAAAATAGAAAAATGAGCCAATGATTTATGTACGTCTCACCAGACAATTGATCTTAGAAGAAAAAGGAATAAAACGAATTTCTCTTGTTCTGTTTTGGTTGTGGGAACACTTAGTTAAATGGTCCTTGATGACCTAAGTTGGCTCAAATAACTGAATATGATTCCCACAGAGTAAAAATAAGATTTTATATAAACCATTTTCTTGCAAATGCAATTAGTATATGTGGAGGTGGGTCTAATCTGAGGTGGGGGAAATCTGTAGTTATTGAATAAAAGTGGCACAAGAATTGCATCTTAAGGTAACCTAAAATGTAAACTTGTTCACTTTCTATGATCATTGTCATCTGACACAAAGTCTTAGTTTAGCAAGTAAGATTTATTATCATTATGAAAACAATACATAAAAAGCACCACACTTTTACAGTTTAGCAAATAGGATGTTTTCATCACACAAACCTATGTTGTTGTTTTTTTAATAAAAGAAGCTTTAAGTCTTAAAGAAAACTTACTTGTTTATTTTAAAACATTATGTTCTGTTTGTATATTAGAGAAAAATATGGGACTTTTCAAGCCAGTAGTTTGCTGTACTGTTTGGTAATCATAATTAAAAGAAACACATTTTATTGTTATCTCAGTATTCAGCCTATTTGAAATTTTATTTTCTAAAACTTTAGACAAACCAAACAGCTAGTTTAAAATAAACATGACAGCCAATTGCCCTGAATATCATTGATACAAAGAAAAAACAAAAACAAAAGAAAGCATTGTGTGAGAAGGAAAAAAAATCAACTTGGAGTCAGGAAACTGCGTGAGATTTTTCCTAAAATATGCCAAACCTGACGGCTTATTAACCACTTTATCTGTTACTCTTTACAAGTAGAGTAGTAGTGTGAGCATAGAGGACACTGGAGTATGGGGAGTTCTTTGTCATTCTTAGAAAAACAAGATGAGATTTTGGAGACTTTCTGACATACTGCAGTATACTGCTGGAATTGGCAATCAAAAGATGGGTAATCTGGGGTCATAAAGGTGGTCAATAGCAATACTAGGTTAAACTATGACATTTAAACCTTGCTCGTTTGATAATTAAAGGCCAAAAGTGTTCCAAGATATTATCTCCCACTCTATCATAGCATCACCAATAATGAACATACAGAGATGTTCAAACTAATAATGGGAAGGACAACAAAGATCTCTTCCAGAGTTCAACATAAGAGGGCCCAATGAGTTATCGTTCAAACTTATCTTATGTTGGGATCTTTGAAAAAGTACATGGATTTTTCATACAGCTTTAAAACAGACAGTGACACATATGTGAAAAAATCCACAAGCCCATATGTCCTGGGGTTATAGCATGAAAAGGAAAGAGGATCAAATAAGTTAAGGAAATGCAGTGTAAATACAGTATCAACACCACATAGAAAAATCCTTTTAGTGATTTGCATAAAAATATTAAGTTAAAATATGTGTTTTTCTTCATGTTCAGTCTTTTACCTTCCTGTGAACTTAGTACTAGTTTTAAGCGTGCCTTTTGCCTACATGTTTAAGTTTAAGTAAAGCCAATATTCATTAATTGCCTATTTATTCCTTAATATTTATTCCCCACTATGACTGTCCGTCACGTTTTAGAGGTTTATGGTTGAAATGAGTCAGTTTTCTCCAAGGCTGGTTAAAGTGTCATTTTTCCAACATCACACTAAAGGCATGTTTTTCTTAGAGTCAATGAGTTAGTGTGGGCCCTTTAGAAATAAAATTATTAATAATTATTAAAAAGCCTTAAAAATACCCAGAAAACAATGTGCCCACTGGATGCCATATCATTAAAGAATATTGTTCTTTTAAGCCTATAAACTGATATTTACACATAACGAAAGAAACATTGTGTTCTGAAAACTTATATCAGTTTTGTTTTTCATGTTTTACCTTTTTGCTGTGATGCTTCTGATAAAAATAATTAATGATACAATAGGTTCAGATGAAATTTCTTCTTGAAAAAAAGAATTTAGTTCAACTAAACACAGAAATTTTTATGGTTAGAGGAAAGCTAAGACTGCCTTTTTCAGACTTCATAGATAGATGTCCTTATCTTTTCCTGCAGTGTTCCCACAGTTAGCTGACAGAACTGGAAAATGTCAATCAGCACTGACATGTAATGTCTTACTTGACCAGGATATAGCCCAGCACCACATCAAATTCTTTCAGATGATAAATGACTGGTAGAGAATTGTTGAGGACAATCTTCCAGAGTTATAGTTGTCACTAATCCTTGAGACATTTCATCATTAAAGAATGTTGCTTTGATCTGGACTTGAAAAGTTAATTTCATCAAATGATGGTATTACAGGATGTGACAATAATTTCTTTCAGGTATGAGGTGATATTATGGTTTCAATGGTTAGTAGCCCAGCTTATCAGTGTGTGTGGATTCTTCTTACATTCCCTGTCTCATCCTGGCTACCACCCTTTATAGCTACCTATAATGATACACATTGTAAAGTCTGATTAAGCACTGCCTTCAGACACTAAAAGTGACCCTCAAGAGTGTAATTGGGCTACAGTCCATCTGGCTTTGAGGGAAAGGTAAGGGAAACAAGCTAATTTATAACCGTTTGCATTGCTACTTAAGGACTTTCCCTGGCAGTTTATTCAAAATGAGGAGACTTAATTTGTGGTATTTATTGATTAAAGCAGGAATGTTTTTATTTTCTGGCTCAGTAACAGCTTGGAAGTTCAGTACTTGTGTAATGTTGTTTTGAAATTTAACACTGTAGGGAAATTAAAATTAATTCTTTTTTATTACACATAATGTTTCTATCATGTATTATTTACTTCTTTAGAAACTGGAATATCGTGCCACACAACATACTTTTTTCCTTTAAATGTACAGTGCATTCAGAATATTCAATATTTATTTGTGTTACAGCCTTTATCAAAATGATCATTTTGTTTTAATTTAATAAATCCATCCTTAAAGCTCTACACAGAACAGCCAATTACAATATTGCAAGTGTATTAAAATAAAAAAAAATGTTTCATTACAGTTCTGTAAGTATTCACACCCATGTAACTATCCTCAAAACTGAGTATTTCCACAGATTATCCTCAAGATATTTCTGCAGCTGAAATGGGCTCCACCTGTGGTAAATAGTAAATACAGTTGGTGGGCATGATAAGTAAAGAAGCACACCTGCTCAAAAGTTAGCAGTGCATAAAATCAAAGGAATAGTCTGTTGACCTACAAGGCAATATTATCTGGAGGTGCAAATCTGCAGCAGGGAGCAGAAAAATTTCTGATGCTTTGAAAATCCCAACATGCACCGACATTTCTAAAATTCATATTTGGAAGAGGCCAGCTCTATAAACTGAACAATCGGGGAAGATGGACCCTAGTCAGTGAGGTGGCTGAAACTCCATGGTTCCTCCGTGGAGATAGAGGAGAACCTTCCAGAACCAACCATCCATACCATCTCTGCAGATAGCACCCAATTAGGCCTGTAAAGTAAATGAAAACCACTCCTTTATACAAAATACATCACCCTGGATGGAGTTTGTCCAAATGCACCTAAAGGACTAAGAGAAACAAAATTATTCGGTCTGATTGATCTCCTTGGTATGATTACCAGACATCAAAGTTTGGAGGAAACCACATAACTCTCGTCACCAGGCCAAAACAATCCCAACAATAAAGCATGGTGGTGGCAGCATCAGACTCGTTTGCATGGAGGGAAAGATGAACGCAGTAATTTACAGAAGCATCCTGGATGAAAACCTGCTGCTGAACTCAGACTGGGGAACAAACCCAGAATACAAAGCCAAGATCTCAAATAATTGGCTTCAGAACAACTCTGTGAACGTCTTAGAGTGGCTAAACCCAGTGCAGAATTAAATCTGGAGAGATAAAAAAAAGAGCGTAGAGATGGATCTTCCATCCAACCTGATGTAATGCAAAGAACAATGGATAAAACTGCCTAAAGATATGTGTACTAAGGCTCAAGATTGTAATTTTTGCTGAAATTTGATCAACAAACTATTAAGCAAAGACTGTGAATAGTTTTAACCAATAATCTCAAAATAATTTTTCTACTTTGTCACAATGAAGTACTGTGTTTAGAAATTTGATCAAAAAGATTAATAGCATTTTGAATAAAGCTGTAACATAACTAAATGTGGACAAAGGTTGTGAATACTCTGCACACTCTGCAATTATAAATGTCAAAGGCAATTGCATACGTAATTACCACAACAGACATATCGAAATATTATAGATCAAACAAACTTATTGAGACACTATGCCCATTATTTTATTTTAGTTCTTTTGAGTGTATGAATAACTAGAATCAAATCACCAAAGTGATTTGTTCAAAAGATTAATTTTCTGAACCATTCAGTTCATACAGCTGTAATTTTGTATTTTATTATTTCATTTTATAACAAGTAATGACCATGACTTTAATCACATCAAATGTACAAATCCTAGAACTTTTATGTTCCCTTACTGTCAAAACTGGTTATAAAATCAGACTTTTAAGGTTCTCACCTCATCTTATATTGAAGTTCTGGCAACCAGAAATCAGTTGGCACAGATAAAAAAGGAGAACGTGTGATTCTACTGCAACTTAAAAAAAAACACATTACTTCATAGATCACTGTATCATATATTCTAGTGTATACATTCACATATGAATCTGTCTCAGTTTATATGTATTGTGTGTAGGTGACACAGCTCCTCGGTAGCATTTCTCTGTTTGTCCAGTACGTTTGCTTGACAAACTCAAGATTTTCTAAGCCAACAGTTAGACTCCAATTTATTAGTCACAGAAAAGTGAAATCCCACTACTGACCAGTTTGTGATGACTTAAACTAAAATGAAAAAGTAACTTGTCAGTTATAACAGCGGTGAATTAATTTAGGTTGCAATACATTTTTTTCTATTAAAACAATCACTTTTGAACAATACAAAACTGATCGGTGGGTCTTTCCACCGTAGGAAACAAAACATGAAATCTCCTAAGTAGTAACTCCTGACAGTGTTTATTTTCATGAATTAATTGCTTGTGCTCGGACATACCGAATAGCAATGTCATCCATTTTCATTGCTTTCAAGTATAGGGAAAAAAAATGGCCAAGCAGATTAAAAATGTGTGATGGAAACATGACAATCAGAATATTCCGATTGTCATGTGTGATGGAAACATGACAATCGGAATATTCTGAAAATAGTTACCGGAGTGATTAGTCACTCAAGGCGGAAATACATCACGATGATGAAGGGGGAACATCCGCACCCAGGTTTTGCTGCCTCCTCCAGAATAATTTGATCTTGTCATGTAATTATATGCAAATGAGAATGTCAACAAACTTGAATCACACCTCTCAGTAAAATTTCATCCCCATCCTTTGAAATCCGATCAGAATATTCTGACTGACATGTTAACATGACCCACTTTTAGTCCCATCAGTAGTTTATTCTGATTCTATACCTGCATAGGTAATGAAACAGTACCTTGTATTAGGCTGGGATCTATCTTTAATGTTTTGTTTTTGTTTGTTTCATTAGATTAGGCTGGAAAACTAACTGTTGCCACATGCTTGAACTGAATGGGGTATCCTAAAAGACAATTTGTTTATTTCCCATTCTTTTGTTGCTATAGTGAGGAAACCCATTTTTGCTGGACTTCTATACATCATCCGTTGTCATGGGATATACAAAACACGGCTTCACCCAAAATAACAGAATATCTATATTAAGAGGAATTGGATAATAAAATCCTGTCAGTTTGTTTTACAAGGTTTCTTTACATTTTGCAGGATTTTACAAATGAGACTTTAGACTTTTTCCTTTGAGTAGTCTGTTATTTATATTAAGCCAAAATTGTGTTTTAGTCATGGTTATATTTAAAACCCCATCAAAAGGCTTCTTCATCTGCGAAGCAGGTTTAATTCTTTAGGAAAGCCGTCATCTTTCATTCCTGTTCTCATTAAGATTGGAGGATAGAAACCAAGGAGCTAGCGGCATTAGCAGGCCTAGAAAATTGCATATTCTCTGTTTAATAAGTGCTTAGGACTCGTAATCAGTCTAAGCGTAAAACTCTGGTCCATAAGTGAAGTTAAAGCCTCTGAAATTCTGGTCCAAATTCTCATCTGTGAGAGAAGCAGAGAGAAAATAATGATGATAGTTGAAAGTAAAAATCTCCTCTCTATCTGCTGGTTTCTATGGTCCCCATGTATTTATATGAGATATATTTATTCAATTTCAGAACTCGGGGGACGGCGGATGATAATCCGTTAAATGTCTGCTCAAACGTTCCCCGGTACTGGCACCTTATTAAAATATGTAGATTAATTTGCAAATGGTTCTGCATATAATTAGAGCAGGAGGACTTGGTGTTTGAGATTGAGCTCATATTTGTAATCTTCTAAATTGAACAGCAAGTGAGAGCTTGTCAATTACATGGGATGAGATGACGGCAGAGAGGAAGATTCATCTTCATCTCCTTGTTTTATGCTTGAGTGGTCACAAAGTTATCATTTACAGGGCTTCGTATAATTGGCAGCAGTTTGTCGAGCACCTCCGTTTTCAGGATGAATTTGTATTCTTCAACCAGACAGCAGCTCAATGCACTTTGGCAAAGTGTAGCTTGGCTTTGTCAGTTATAGTGTGCCACTTAAAAAATAAAAAATGAAGTCAACCCAGATTCGAGAAAGGCATTCAGAGCAGAGTGAGATGAAATAAAATCTTATGGAATTTAATGATATTTGAGTCCTGATTGTGTTAATTGGTCTTTAAAATGTCAGGGTCTTTACTAACCCCCTGAGTTTTATATTCAACAGAAGTTATGTCTGAATCCTTTTGAATGTTTGGGGTGTAACAGTAAATGTCAGCTCTTTACGTAACTCACTTATGTTGCAGTTCAGTAAGATTTTTATTTTAATTAAAAGAAAAACAGAAAAAGTGTGATTATAGTTTTTTTTTTTTTTTTTTTTACTTTATTAAGCAGGTAACAACTTCATTTCATTAAAATGTTCCAGCCTTTTTTAAAAAAACTCCCTTTCACACAGTACCAATATGTGTTTACATGTCTACTGCAAGATTCCAAAAACATTTGGGCTGGTTGAATTCAACAGGGTACTTGGACTCACATTTGACCCATTTTCCTCATGCCAGTGGTGTTTATATTTAAATTGATTTTATTCTAGGCAAGGAAATGGGTTCTGTAAGGAGCGCTCTATTTACCTTATGGCTGTTGAACTTTGACATCAAACCCTGGTTTAGTCCATTGTCACTGTAGCTGAATAAAACATTTGAAAGCATAGACACAAGCTGTCTTTAGCTCACTCTGGTTGAGCACAAATGCTTTCTGATTAATTGACTGTTTGCTGATTACATTTTATTTATATCTTACATTTTTTTTTTGCTCTATTTTTTAATATACAAAAGTTTTTTTTAATTTACCCTAACAAGACCATGTGACTGGAGATACAATATGCACGCAATGCATAAACAAAGACACAACAAAGGCAAGTCTTACCCTTATGAAAAGTAGGATGAAAAGTCCAAGACCAAGTATGGAAAAAACCAATGAATTATTTGATGCCAAGAGGCACAAGACGTGAGTAGGGCTCAGAATATAATATGAACCTTGGTGTTTACTGAAGAGGAAGCTAAAGCTAAATAAGCTAACAATTTGGATTGGTACATCAGCAAGTAATTCCAGGAGATGGTGTTGGCATACAACAATGTTTATGTATGCATTATGGAGGCAGAGCAAAAATCTTTTCAGGTTAATAAAGAACTAAGTAAACACTGTCAGGTTTAATTTTTATTTATGTAATTTTTTGTTTACATGTACCTATGATTTTTGGTGTATTTGATATTGGCAAATATGTGACTGGGCCCCTTAAATCTTCCCACATAATGACCAACTGCTGTGGCTTGTTTCCTCTTTGATATTTTTGTTGCCGTCTTTTGAAGTTGAAGCACATGCAGGCTGTAGGCCTATTTCCAATTCAACACCTAATGGAATATTTCCCTGGGAGAGGCAAATGACTCATCCTTCGGGCCATTCTATGACGATTTATTTGATTAATTGTGACTCTGAATGGGACTCATATTTAGCATACATTAATGTAAGATTAGGGCTAGATATTGATCTTCTGTACAAGTGGATTAATCTAGAAGGAGAAGTGAAAAAGTATTTTCTCACAAATCTGTAGTTACAAAAATTAGTTATATTACAGTTTTCCTTACCCCATTTTTAAGATTAGATTATAAAAACACATATAAAATTAAAACAGCACATTGCCTGTTTTTGTAGAATCGAAACCCATCTTCATTACCTGAAACATAAAAATGGTTGTCCCCTGCTGTTGCCTTTATTGGCAGATGCCTGATCTTCGTCAACCGTAGACAGAGTTGAATGGGACAAGAAAACAATGATCTGACAATGAGGCTCCTGCACAGAAATCCCTTTGTCATCAAGCACGATAACACAATTTGGGTTAATTAAATCCAAGCAAACGGCAGTAACTGAGCTCCACATTGACTCAAATGAAATTATCTAGGCCTTTAAACAATGCCTTTGTAAAATGCGTGTGGTATTGAGAGGTTATGTAGGTCTCTGGAACCGCTTTCAATTGATCTGCCAACAGTAAAGCATCCTCATCTAAAACCACAATCAATATCTGGAGTAGAGCATTAAATCAGTTGCAAACATGGGATTCTACCAGCGGTATTTTGTCTAACTTTATTTAATTAAGCCGATTTAATGCTTGTTCTGTTCCAAACTATGGTCCAAGAAAAGTTCTCAAAGCAGGTCACACTTTGCTGTTGTGCTTTGCGTCATGTATAGCCAACCGGTTCTCAATGTCTTTGACTAGGCCTCAGCAAAGACCCTCAGGCTCTGTAGAGACACAGGTGAAACACACACTCACGCACATTCACACTGAGACAGAGCAGTTTTGACAGGGTCTCGTTTTACCTCCCCTCAGCACTTTTCAGCCCCTCCAGCAGGATTCTACTATGTCACTTTTCACCAACTAGGACAGTCGAAAGTTTTACAGAAAAAAGGAAAAGTCTTCAACAAAAGACACCCCTTCTGGTAGATTGATACATTTTAATCATGGGGTAACTTCATGGTTCTTTTACTATTCAAGTTTGCCTGCAGCAGAATTTACCTAAGGTTTGGATGCAGGTAGGTTGGGGTGGTCAGGAGGAATAATCTGCAAAACGGGATTAAAGGCTCCTTCTTAGAATGGGCACTGCACCCAGCTAAAGGTAAATCATTGTATCAGTGAGTCAACAGAGGTCATAGTCTGTTTTAACAGCTGCAAGCAAGTTAAAGCCAAAAAAGTCACATGAAAGTAAAATTTGCATCTACATCATTTACATATCAGCTGCTTAGTTTACTATTAAACATCTTAGGAATGTATTTTAAGATAAATCGTGACTTTCTACCAAGTGATGAGTTGGTATATCCATTGTCTCTATCCTCTTGTTGTTCCACCTGAGAGGGGTCAGGTGCACCCTTTGCTATTGTACCACAGGGTAACACATAGTCACTACACACAAAAAGCAATCCACGTGCAAATAGCATGCAAAAGACCAAAGTGTATGATGATCGATGAAGTAATTAAGTAAAAAGGAACTTGGCCAGACACTGCAGCAGTCTCTGCCTCAAGCTTCCTAATTTGACGAGCCAAACATAAAAAGTGAACAAGAAAAGTGAAAAACCAGATGAAAAAACATCCTGGTGAATTTCATAATAAAATCAACCCACCTTGCGTTCTTGCGTTCCAACTCTCTCCTGTCTTCCTCTGTTTTGACCCTGTTAGGCTGTTTTGCTAAACATGCAGTGACTGCCAGTGGAGGTATCGCAACTTTACTTTCATTGGCACCATGCTTTTCCGTTTACAAGACGTGCCGTGCACACACATGGAGAAAACGGCCCTCGTTGGGAAACGCTCTTAGTGGCTGAATGGAAACTGAAAACTCTACAGAATGAACCCAATTGACAAAGAAAACTGTCACAGTAAAGTTAGAAGCCTACGCTAAAAAGGCCAAGACTCCTGCATATATGCAATCAGTTAGTATTTTATTCTAATAAAATGACATATTCTGCCACATAATATACCATGTAAAAGTCATTTCTCTTAGAGAGATAAAAATAAAATAAGGTTAAGTGTCTGTAATTGGTCTCCCTAAATTGTGCTTAAATGTGTGTGTGGGTGCATGGTTGTGTGTCTTTGTGTTGCCTTGTGATAGTCTGCCAACATGTCCAGGGTGTACTCTACCATTCGACCAGCAAACAAATAAAAACAGCAGTATAATGTCGGTGGTAAGTCGCATGTAGATAGAAGCACAAGTTATTCTGCACGGACAGAATTATACTGTCAAGATAAAGCTTTGTCTGGTACATCATGGAAAGTTAGTTACTGTGAATAGTAATTTACTCCATGTAATACAAATCCAATATTTTTTATACATAAAATTAAAGTAAATGGAGTTTTTTTCACTGCTGCAATTGGAGATAGTATTGGCAAACTGCTATCCTAAAGAACTGTAACAGGTACAGTGCAAAGAAAAGGACATCGCTGGTACATAAAAAACGCTTTCAGCCTTATTCAAAAGCTGAATTACGTTTTATTCAAGAAATCTTGTTTAGTAAAAGGTACATAATGTGACCATTTTCTTAAATTTAGATTTTTCCTTTTCACTTGTGGAAAGTTTTTCCTGATAAAAAGTAGGAAACTTTTCAACTGACTAATATTTTAAGAGAAAAAGATTGTCTTTAAAAGAAGCTTATAAAACAAAATAGTTATTTTCTGCAGCTGGATCAGAACGTAGATCAAAAGAACAAAGTTCATAATGTCATGTTGACTCAAGAAACAATTTTTTAGATTTATGTGATACCAGCTACTCTAAAACAAAACTACATCTCATTTTGTGTGTTTTGCCTGTAACCACCTGAGTATCCAAAAATTTAGGTAATTTGGACTCTATTTTTTAAAAGAAATTGTTTTTTAATTTTCTTTCACTGCATAAATGTAGACATTAAAGGGATAGGTCAGGAGCTGGGGTTAAATGGGTTAAAAGCTGGGGTTGTAAAATGTTAATATTTTACCTGCGAAAGATAACTCTTTTGGCATTTTTGAGTAATATAAATCCCGGGTAGCCAGACCCAGAAGCTGAAAGAGTGCAAAGACCGAAGCAGGGTTCTTAAATATTGAAGAAACTCTGATCTGTAAAATGTTACAGCAGTTTAGGCAAATACTAATTAATAAAGGTTTGAAGTATAATCATGTTATCATTAAATGGTTATTCTCACAGAAGCCAACATTCATTTACACAGATAATAGATGTTGGAGGCAGCACGCCAACTATACTCTTCCCCTCTGAAATAAAGGTATTGTGATGGTTTGTAAATATTTCTTGTCAGAAAAATTGTCTCATAGAAAGTATAGATGCATAAAAACTAATAGCTGTAGTAGCAATGAGACTTTTTGACTTGTCATAATATGCTTGTTTCTTGATTTGACAGATGATTCTTTAACTACATCTAAAAACATTTACATTTTTCTACTTTCCTGAAAAAACAAAACAACACTCTGCTTTTAGAAGCCATATCACTCGTGACTAATAGAATGCATGTGTAGGTGTTTCTGTATGTGTCTCAAAGTCAGGTAAGCATTGGAACCTGAGACACAGAGCACGAGCGACAGGGCCTCCGCAGTCTTTCAGTCACTGACTACCTCTTGCTTGACTGCTCTGCTCAGCCAGGCAGAAGGCTGCTCCGTTGTCAGGTTGGAGTGTGCTAATTAGGCTCCAGTTTAATTTTCCAGGATGCTCTGCTGCCCTTTAAATGGCCATTTCAAATTCAAAGTGATAGTAATTGTACCATGGCGTGCTGATCTTGTAATCACCCTGGGATTTTTTTCTTCAATTTCAAATTTTTTCTCTGTTCTTTTTTTCTCTTGTTTAATTTTTGTACCCCTTTTTTGTTCATTTTGTAGTAAAGCCAGCTTTTTATATATAGATTTAGAATAAGTGCTACCAGTCCTACCAAATTAACTGTCAGTTACATGCATTTGCATACAAAGCCACAAAAACGTGGAAAATTAATGAGAGCTCGTTTTTGGGGCCTTTAGCATTAATGTAATCCCAAGAAGTAGCATGGTGAAAAACGAAATAAGATGTCAAACGAAGAAATGAATGACGAACTTACAATGCTCCATTTTCCAAAGAAGCAGCAGGTGTAAAGTTACAAAAAAATGCATATAGTTAGAAATTGAAGAATGTATTCCGTGTAATTAACCTTGTGTTAGATTTTTTTTTATTTGGCTTACATCCCAGTCAACCTGATCCAGATTAAACTGATGAGGAGACAGAAAGGAAAAAAAGGAAAAAAATGATTTTGAGAGCCTCTTAGGGGAGTAATTGGGGTTAATGAGAAGTGGTATGTTAGAGGAAATTACTACGTTTTGACAAACTTTCGAAAGTTTAGTAGCCGACATTGTTAAAAAAAATAAATCCCTGTGCTTTATTCCTGGTCTAAATGCACAAAGATGTGTTGAGCCCGACATTAAATGACTTGTCTTTCTGTAATGTGCAACTGGAATCAGGCTCAACTTTTCGAAAAGCTTAAGGCTTATTGGAGCTTTAGTTTCAAATCAAAATCCATTTACCGAAACATAACTTTCAATGAAACAATCAGTCTCCCTTTTCTGATTATTTTTCAGTTATTTATTATTTAAGTTTTCTTTTGTTCAAAGTGGAAATACCCTTGCTGTTTGATGCTATTTACTCTTGTCCTGGACTAGCTTTGCTTTGTCAGGTGAGGTTTTGTTTCTTCTTGAAAGGGATTCCTTGAAGTGACTTGGGTGTCAGGTTTGTGACGCTTCCTCCTTTCAATTGTCTCTGCAGACACAGGAGATGTGAAGATGGGTAGCTCCTCAGCCTTCACACTATTGATACTGTACGATGGCTGTCAAGGCACGAGCCTCTGCATCTAATCTGCCCTGACAGACCATGCAGCGCATGAATGATAGCAGGAGTGACATCACAAATAAGAGAGAAATCAAATAAAGCGAGTGAAGATAAAACTGAATAAAAATGAGGGAAAAAAAGTTTTTGGTGAGAGATATTTGTTGATACTTTTTATTTATCACTCTTTCAGAAAATTTTAAGAAGAATTGATACTTTTTTCCATTTATCTAACAACATTTGAAGAAGATGGGTGTTGGGATGCTGTCCAGGGCCATTCATTGTGAATTTATTTTATGTTTAGTGTGCAGAAGAAGACAGCCGACAGGACGATTAAGATTGTTGAACAAAGACCTTCTATAGACTTCTTCAAAGACACCTTTAAGACACAGATTCATCAGTCGGACAAGGAGCCTGTGGGCAGGTGTCTGGCCACAATGGGTCATTCACAGATCTGCAACACACAAAAAAGGTATAGAAAAAAACAGAGATGCCACCAAAATCAACTTCATGCTGTCACTGTGATGTTGTGAGATAAACGGGTGTTGGATGGGACCTTTGTTCAGACACCGCAATGGGCTCAGATGGGCCTTTGGATACGACATAGCTAGCAAACCATTGCCTCTGTAGTTGGAAATAGGGGTAAACATCATAAAAACTGCCAATTGTAATCTATTCTTTTGCTGGCTGTATTAAAGAATGTCTTATTTTCCGTAAAAGATTACAAAATATAAGGCAAAAGAAAAGAAAATAGTTGAATTTTAGAAAGCTTGAGAAGAAGGCAAATGTATATTTTGTTTTAAACATTTTTATATCTGAAATTATTAAATTATAAATAATAGTTTAGTTTATATTGGGGGTATTCAAATGCAGAACTCGCATTTTCATACCTAACTGGTTTATTTGCTGATGGGAATTTAGGTTCATGTGAAAACTTTTACTAAAACCCTTGACATGTACAGTTAACTATATTTTTACATAGATAGAAGAAGAAATAGAAGAAATATTTTTTTCTTGTCTTAACTAAAATCAGACTCTATTTGTTAGTTCAGTTAGGATTAACTAGATTATTTTAATTTACTAAGAATGCACAATACCTCTTTTTAAATATAATATCTCAAACTTGTTACCTCTATGTGCCTTTCTTATCAAAAATTGCATTGTGTTTTGTTCCTGTCAAAGATTGTTTTTTGTTGAAAAAAAAACAAATGTTTTACATTGGTATACTTTGCATGGACTTCCCAATTTAAAGATAAAGAAAGTGGAACCTTCTGTTCAGTTGGGCCATACTTTATAAATGAAAAAAAGGAGCAAATCACCTCAATTGTGTGATAAAATTATCAGGGGTGAAGCCAATCGCAACAAAAAAATTACATGTTTGTACATCTTATTAACATTCCTTAACTAGAGTGTCCCAGCCCAAAGGTGGCTAGATGGTCCTTGTCTGGACAAAAAACAAATCAATAGTGTCCAGATTACTTTCAGTAGTTTACAAAAATAGTCTGCAATGCAAGTTGACTCCCATGATTTCATACCACAGAAGAAGACATCTCTACACAATAAAAAAACGGACCACATTTCATTAACAAACAATAAGGCATAAGATGTATGTTGTCATTCTGTGTGCATTCAAGGATTTTGTAGTATATAATAAGGTCAAAAATGGGGAACAAAGACCTGAGCAGCCAACAGTTGAGCTTTACTTACCACTTAAAAATATGTCAGGGCCAATTTTAGTGCTTTCGAGAGTAACTACTGTAATAGATTTGTGTTTTTGTAAATCAAAAAATTTGGGTGGTATTTATTTTTTCCAAGTTGCGTATTTTTTAATGCTTAATTCTAAATAAAAATTGTTCTACTGTAGGCTACTAATCACCTCCACTTACATCTGGTATGGTTTCAGTAACAGGGCCAAACTGTCTCCTGAGAAAATGAAAATGTTTTTCCTCTTGCTATTTTGACTCTAAGCCAATCTCCCCCCCCCCCCCTTTGTCCCACAGGAAAGACTCTTGAAATGGTGCATTTACCGAAAAGGGAGAAGTTGAAGGTCGGGACATGAGTTTTTCTTTTTTTTCTGACAGATTTGTAAAGATTATTACCATCATGATCCTATTAAACACGAGGAGAATGTGACTACTTAAGATGGGTTTATGGAAAAATAGTCATCCCCAAAAGAAAAAACACTGGTCAGTAAATGGATACACCCACCTTCTTTCATGGAACATATTCCCTCTGCAAATTCAATTCAAGAGGTTACATTTGTGTTCTCAAGACCAGCAAGTCTATAAGTCATAATCCCAGGCCACAAGGACCACTTTGCGTTCCCAGCAGGCTCTTTTCATGAAACGCTAAGACTGCTGATGTGGAGTTGATTTGGCAAGGGATTAATCTGCTCAGCACCTCTTTGTAACCAGTCACAGCCCGGTCATTCTGGATCCCACAACATTGTATTCCTAAAGGCACCTCAACATATCAATACATTTTACACATATGTATTCATCTTCATCATTATTCATTTTCAATTTTTTTGAGCTTTTGACAAACTGGTTACGAATGTCTTCTCTGTGATACGTTCAGGCTGGGTAATTTAATGAATAGATTTATTCTCATGCACTCATCCTAATGAGTGAGGCTTACCTTCCGCTGCCCTTCTACAGTTCATTTTCCTCAGGTCAGAACCCCAGCTCAAGGACCTCATGGCTGGCGCCATATGTGAGCGGAGCAGGGGGTGGTGCACTGGAAGCCTGCTGGTCATGCCACTGAGCTCAGGTAGGTTCCCCGAGCCGGATCCCCCCTACCCGGGCACCCAGGGGAGAGGAGGTGTTAAAACCTGAAGGGCTTTTGCATAGTCCCCCTGAGCACGCAACCATCTGCTCCCCGCCCCCGCCCAGCTGGCCACCTTTGATCCCACCAAATTTGAGCTAAAATGAGGATGATGACTGAGGTCTTCCAGTTTGCTGCGGAGAAGAGAAGGGAAGGAGAAAGGAGAGGAAGAGCAGAGATTCAGCAACTCCAAATGCAAGGAAACTTTGTGATAATTTCTTACTAACAATACTGATATTTTCTAATAGCAATGTTAAAGTCCTTCCTTGAAAAATCGCGATGTGGTAAACATGTAGGCGAATGTTGTTCCTAATATTTGTTCCCGGCTTATCTAAAAAGTTTTCCTAATTTTAGCTGATAGAAAAAAAAACAAACGGCAGCCTGACTGTGGTTTAATTATTCACCCTGAATAATGACAAAATAACAGGCGTCTGATAATAGAACAAAATAGGTCGAATCCTACAATTCATCTCCGTTAATGGAAAAGAGCCCTGTGAGACCATGACAACTTCTCATATGCCTAATTAAAACATGTCTCTCAGACAGATGTAAACTGTGAGCTCGGGTCAATTAAAATTGATATCAAAATGATCAGAATTGCTTTCTCACATAAAAACATATGGATCTGAGCCAAATGGCTCATTCTCCCCTTGATTAAAGGAGGATTTTGAGCTGAATGACTGATTCTATGATGAATCAGCGAGCACACAATCAGCATTTTGCTCCAGCGACCCAGGGGCCAAATTGATTTCACAGAAAATATCATGTGAATAATTAAACGCATTGATTAAACAGTGAGATAATATTTAATTAAGGGAGCACATTAGAATTCCTTGCGCACCACCATTAATGGGTCATTAACACAATTAATTGATTAAGCACCCTCTAACTATCAAAAGGAATTCAATCTATAATAAGCACATGTTTTTGATTAAGTTAATTAGGTAATCCTGGCTAAAAAATAGTCAAATGTACAATCAACCTTTAGGAACTTGTTTTAGTCGGCACAAAAGAGGCAACTGCAGAGGTTTGAATTGGGTTTTATATGGCAGGAGCTTAAGTGTGAACAAATTATTTTTGATTTAAATGTTTACGTATTTTCAACTAGATCTTGACTTTAATGCATAGTACTTTTTGCTGAATCCTGAGGATTACTAGACAGAAATTCATTACTGAAAATAAATGAACGACTGACTAAGATTAAATCGTTATTTACAGTATTTCATACACAGGTAGATGTGCAAAAGACTTGGCTCCATGTGACAAATATATCCAATATCACAAATGTCTAAAGAATCAGATAAATATAACACCTTGGTAAAACAAGTCTCACTTCCTGATTTAATGTTTTGGTATTTTATGAGGAAACATAGATTGTAAAAAGGTTCTGGATGCGAGAAAAATTAGTAAAATTCCAAACAAATCTGAAAAATTTGCACTTAGACCTATTTACTTTGATATCACTTAACGAAATTGCTTTCAACGGTATTCTAGTTAGTAAACTATGTCCACTATTTCTCAAAAGGCCTCATTGGTTCATTGGAACCATCAGTAAACAAACAGCATCATGAAGACCAACCAGCACAGCAGACAGATTGAGGTGAGATTTGAATGGTTCATAGTAGAAATAGGTTATAAAACTATTATCTGAAAATGTAGAGAGTACTATAAAGCTGCTGAAACACAGATATGAATTTAGAGCAGTAATTCATATGCCACTGCAATCACAGAGAAAGGTGGTTTTACAAATGGGAGTACAGACTCATTGGTGATATAAGAGTTTATTTGTAACGGAAATTTTAAAATCATATATCATTTCACTCTCACTGTACAATCATACTGTGTTTGTGATGGTTAATAATGGGGTTAGATGGGTCAGGGTTAAAACAACTAAATATTTTGAAGAAAAAATAAGTTCCACCATACAGTAGATATGTTTAAAATATAAAAAGCACAAAAACATTATCTGCTGGTTTGTGGATTTCTATGTAGTAATCCTTGACATAGAGAAGGTTCAGTCTGCTTGATCTATCATCTTTAGAGGGAAAAAGGCGCAGTGGAGAAGTGACAGCTAAGGCAGGCCTGTGTGTGATCAGGACTGAGCTCCCCTGGTGGGATCCCTCACCCCTGTAGCGTGAACAATCCTCAAACGTGATCCGCTAGGCTAACCGACTTGCATAAATAAAATCGGTTATCTCCCTATCCCTATGCCCGCCTGTCCACACTCGGGGTGTGTTTAATCACGCGGGGGCCAACGGAATGGGGCCGTTTTTCTGCTGGAATAATCAGAGTGCCTCCATGTGTCCTGGTCAAATGTATTAATCCTGCCTTCCTATGGGCTGCCCTTATCAGCTACCAAAGCTTACTCTCATGGGATCTGGGCTGCAGTCTCAGCGCCCTCTAATCTGCCCTAAGAAATTGTTAACAGGATGTAAATGCGTCCAGGGATGATATATGGGTTCTTGTATAACATACGTGTTATTGTTAAGCTTTTTGCATGCAGCCTCTGAGATTATGCACACAGAGAATAGGAGAGATGGTATTGATTGATGGAATAACAAATGTCAAATATCGTTTTAGATGCAAATGATCACACGGGGTTATTGGACAAATCTTTTTTTATTGCTTCTTTGTAGTTTATTGATATAGACAAGGATGAAATAGTATGAACTGAGTGAATGACTTATCTTTGGCAGTGGTTTTAGTTTAATGGAATGCATATTTTATAGTTAGATTAAGAAATATAGTGTGTTGCTTTTTTTTCAAACTCCTACGAAATCCCTCATATTTTGTTATATTACAGCCACAAACTTCAATTTAATTCAGTTTATTTATATAACACCAATTCACAAAACATGTCATCTCAAGACACTTTATAGGGACAATTCAATCAGATCACACAGACTGGTTAAAAGTTTTCTGTCTAAGGAAAACCAACTAACTGCAACAATTCTTTGACTCAACAGCAATCCCTCACACCAAGAATGCATGTAGCAACGGTGGAGAGGAAACCTCCAGCAGAACTAAAGTCAGTGTGAGCAGCCATCTGGCCAACTGGGGTTCAAGGAGACAGAAGCAGACATACAGAAAGAAGTAGAGATATAAAAGGCAGTTGTCAGCTCCACAGGCGGCTCCGTCCAGGAAAGACACAGCCAGGCAAACGAGCTCCAAGCCAGCTCCCATGTCAGACGATGAAAGAGAGCACATCCAGTTAGTCACAGAAACAGAAAAAACACTGAAAAATAGCCAAAACTCCAACATCTATAAACGATGGTGCTGATGGCAGCAGTCAGCTGACATTTTTCTCCAGGATGGAGCCACAGAAAATAGGAACAGACCAGATGAACCTACTATGATGAGAAAAAAACAGAAAGAGCATAAAGTTAGAGGTTGAACTAACAAATACTGCAGAATGTGAGAGTAGATATAGAACGAATGATAAGTACATAATATTACATTACTTCCGAGTTCCCCTAAAGTTAGCCAAAATACCAGAATTATTTGTGCTGACATTTGTGAACAAATGGCTTAGATCATAGCATATTTATGTTTTAATTACCTTGTCAAAGTCCAAAACAAAAATTTTGAATTTGATCCAAGACGTGCAATTTAATGCTTGCAAACTCCCTTGAATAGTACTTAATTTAAGCTTAATCTAAGCAACACTTGGAAAATAATAAATAAGTCTCTAGAAAGTTAAATAGACCTCATATTACCTTGCAATAGTAACTGTAGCGAGGTGCTGTATTATGCATTGACACACAAGTGCTGTATACAAACTAAGTGCACAATTTTCAGGGTATTACTGTATTTTTCAAAATAATTGGAAAATCCTGTCATTTTTTTCCTACTATTATATAAGAAATGTAGAAAATAATTTTGAGTTTATGATTTTAACATGAAACACAGTGAAAGGGTTCAATAGGTATAAAGGTTTTTTTTGTTTTTTTTTTTAAATCCCCCCATAGCATCATGTAACAATAGTGCTATTTGTTACATGATTGCATAGATTCAGTGTCTGGATAACTTTTAACATGTTCTAAATTGCTCCGTTTTCAGGAAATCTTGTGGGTTTTTCAATGAGTGATGTTTTATTATTTTAACAATTTGGAAGTGTCAAATGCAATAAGTGATCAGCTGATGAAGGAGTACCATGTGTTTGTTTTAATGTCACCAATCTTGAAATTCATTTGCTGGTTGTTAGACTTTAGGATTGTTTTTTGACAAGACTTACATCTTGTCAATTTCATTCAAAGTGAAGTTTGATCCAGCGTCAACTTTATCTCCTATTGTGAGGAATTTCTATTTTGATGTCTACTGTTTTATCTCTTTTCTGTCAGCATGAACACCATACCATTGATAACCACAAAAAATGTTCACACGAAGCTGTCAAGAACTGAAATCTGAAAACTTTTATTGAGTATCTGAGCGTGCTGTCAACTGTAAGCTGTATAGTGCATCTTATCAACATTTTTAGTGATGTATATTTCCAAAGAGGGTTGGTTTGCTTCCCCTCTGAACCTGGAAAATTTTCATAAATCTGCATCTTCCAATCAGAAAAAATATTTAGGCCTCTGCTTTTCTTTGTTTTTGCAGCTCCCAGAACAAAGAGAGCTTTTGTTGTCACTTCCTGTCAAGGTTAGTTAGTACTCTGCATCACCTCCAATAAGACAGGAAGCTCTTAGATTTTTCTGCACTACAGTAATTAGACTCCCTGCTCCTTTTCCTCAGTCCTGCAAATGGGATGCAAAGAAACTGAAAGTCCTGTCATCCATGATTAAAGACAGCTCATTATCTGTGGCTACTCTGCTTCTGATCCAAGCCCCCACAGAGGAACACGTAGAATCCAAAGACAGACCCCACTTGTCCTTGTTATCAAAAAGAAAATCTTCCTTTTTACATATTTTGTTTCCTACCAGCTGCTGAATGAAAATTGTTAAATCTTACAAATCTTTTGGAGAATTAATTTGATTTTAGCAGTCTAAAGCATGCTGCTTTTATGACAGATTTATTTCTTTGTGACACTCAGAATGAATAATAAGATCAATTCAGCCAAACTTGAGCAAACTTTTGTTTATGGGACAGCTACACATCAGAAAACGGATGGAAAAAAGCAAGTTGATACAAAGGTCACATATAAATGACTGGTAATTTTTTACTGTAGTTAAATGTCAACTGGAATCAATGAGGAAGCTAACAAGGCCTGGTTATCAAAGTATTAGGTTGAATTTGGATCAGATCTTTGGAACTGAAAGGTAACATTTTCTGCACTAAATAAAGATAAAACAGTGCACTGTAAACAATCAACCTGAATTACATTAATGGACATCGGTGTTTGGAGGAAATGTCTTTTATTTTTTATTTTTTTACTGTTTTTATGGCATCTTAACATCAAGCTAAAAATTAAGCTTGTTAGGTAACCAGGAACACCTCACATTTTTTAATGTCTTCTCTATTTTTCTAAGATTTTGCTAGATTCTAATGACTACTATACAATTTGGTATTTTTGACAATCCAAGGCCAAATATGAATTTGGAAAGAAAATCATAGAAAAATCTTTGTTCATGGTAATCTACCATCTTACTTTGCACTGTGAGACAGAGTTCAGGATGGCAATTATTAGCTTCTTGACCAAAGATAACATGTGATAGATATCTGACAGCAGGTGGATATCCATTACAAATGATCACAAAACTATGTCGATATTTCACTAATTCTAAAAAATGCGAAGTTTTGCGGTTGTGGTACTTCAATTACATGAGAATTACATTTAAAATTGCACATAAAAACAACATGGCAGTGCAGATTTTTTTCATATGTTTTGAACAAATAATTTCAAAATTGCTGTGTTTCCATTTAGCCAATTTATTTTTGTAATTACAATTTGCACCGTTTGATGGTTAATGGAAACACACCTACTGTCGATCTCCCACAGATCAGCCAAAAGACATGCACTTGTCATCTCAAGTACATTTTTGAATGAAATGTTAAACGGAGTGTGTCTATGTCTGTTTTGTATTAATTTTCTTATTCTTTATTTTACAACATATATCAATGTGGAAGTCGCACCAAAGATGCCCCCTGCTAGTAAAAGAGTAATAAACAACACCTCTCTGTAAAAATGATCATCACAGGATTGTCTCTTTTTCCCAGACACTGCCACTTTCACATTCTCCTCTCCTCACTTTCTTTGGTTTTTTAAAATGCCAAAACCACAGGGGCTGCTTTCATAATGTTTGTTGTGTTTGACTCAGGCAGCATAGATACAAGTTGTAGGCTGACACTGTGCTTAGCTTTTCATTGCCACAGATCACAACCAATTAGCAGCAAACGTTTATCTTACAATGTGCATGTACAAAGCTTGAAATCAGTCTTTAAAAAATTTATCAGATCCTGGTTGTAAAATTTACTGTATCATGGAATAGTCTTAAAATAATTTATAGAGTTCTCCTTGGTGTTGTTCTAGTAGAAAGCAGAATATGCTGCCCCCTAAGCAGCGATGCAGACCCAGACCGTTATTTACCATTACCTAGTTTGACCAAAGGTGTAATTTTGCATTAATTTAGATTTTAGATTTAGATGTCATTCAAGGTTCTTCTGCAACACCATGGGTTAGTTGTTGACGAGCTCTTGTAGTCATTTAGATTAGTTAGGTTCTTTTTGGAAGGTTCACCTTTGCGACATATTTTTTTTTCATTTCCAGATAATGACCCTCATTGTGGTTTGTTTCGAGTCCCAAAGCCTTTCCAAATGGCCTAGGAAAACTTTCTTGACTGATAGAGCTCTATAATATGTTCTCATCTTTTCTTTTCTTTTGAGGGCATAATGTGTTAATTCCTTAGAAATTTTTGTTGGTTAAAAGTAACCAGAAATTTCAGAAAGTAGCAAACCTCCAATAGTCAAATAAGTCAGTGGAGAGTGATGGTGGCCTGCTTTGCTGCTTTTTGATCTGGATGAATTGGCACCATAGATGGAACTAGGAATCATTAGAACAATGACCAGTGGAAATAAAGTCACAGCTTGTGGAGGGGCCTAGTCAAAGTCAACCATACTCATGTTGCTGGCAGGTTCTGGCAGGTCTGGTAGAAAGTAAACCCGGATGCCGCGGGCTGGTCAAATGGAACTTAGCTTTTAAAACACATGGTCAATCATATTTAACTAATAATTTTGTAAGGTGGCAGCGATGACTTTGAAATTCTGGTTATCCTTTTCTGAGATAATGGTTTTGTAATAAGAAACTTTTATGAGTGAAGCAGAAGGTGAAAAAATGGTAAGGGGCAAATATTTTTTACAGTTCTCCTACAATAAAAGAATGACAGTTTTCCCAGCATGCAGTGCTCCACTGGGAGACCTTGACAGTTTCCTGCAGCAACATATCTGAAGGACCTGACAGAAAGTGTCAGTACAGAGGGCCCTTGCTGCCACACCTAAAGGCTCTCCAGTGGGATACAGCAATTCAAAAAACTTGGGCAATACCTTTTGTCCAGCCGGTATAATTACCTAAATTCCAGTGTGCTGAGCTTATCTGCATTAAAGCATCCTTTAATGGAAATGTTACAAATGAAGCTCTCAAATATTGCATAATTTCTGACCACTCTCAGCAGCATCTCCCAGCGAGAAAGCAATGAAATGTGGACATTTCTCAAGCTGGGGGCTGATTAGGTTGAAGATGGGGCTCGGCTGGAAGGCTGAAATTGTGAGGGTTTCCCCAGAGAATAAATTTGCACCTGCCCCATCTACAACAATGGTCCCTCTGCCTCTGCACAGAGCACTGGGCTTAATTAAAAAACATGGCTAATTTGCACACTTTGCTTCAAAATTGGAATCTAGTTCACCACTGAGTTAATTTACACAGGAAAGTACCGACTGAGTGGGAGGATGGGGCTCAGATGGGTTTGACAGCAAACTGGACAAAGAGCGGACACTGAAAGCATCCACATGCCGAGTCCTCCCCTTCTCCCTAACTTTCCCCTTCTCTGCTAGCAAGCCGCATACAGGGTTTCTTTGTATTTTTTATTTCTGGTGCTACTTTGATTTAACAAACCAAAGGAATAATCCTTATGACTTCATAGTGCACAATAATCTCCATAAAGTGAAATCACCGAAGGAACGATAACAGTGTGGGATCTTAGCTTGTCTGTTCTGTCAGGTGGACGGATTGATGATTCCTCGAGAAAATGTACATTATGACAGTTTTCATATTAAGCAGACTTATCTGAAGCAAAGAGCATTAAGAGCGCCAAGTACATCTGACGATACTATCACAAATTGACCTGCCAATCACATGACTGTGGCTTCAAAGGTACAGATAAGGTGTTTAAGGTCATTTAAAGCAGATTCTGCTGTCTGTTGGCCTTCATCCTCACCATTATCACAGCCGTGTTTTGCTACCAACAAGAAAGAACCTTGGTCTCCGCTGTAACATGAAAGAGATCCTGGATAATTCACCCAGTCGCGAAAAAAAAAATTGTAAACGGCCTCACAGCTGGGATTTTAGAAACTGAAATAACCCTTTAATACTTCTTCCTCGTCTGAAGGCTCAGCAGCAGTTAGGTCATGGGGTGGTTCTTCCTGAGGCTTATGAGGTAATCTCATTGATATTTATTCATCTAATGACGACGAAGAATGTAAACTAATGGCTGTATTCATTTGGAAATGACCCCAATGAGTCCCTCATATTAAAGTGGAGAATTGTGCATAAAAGGAGCTCCAAATCCTCAAGTCTGACACAGACTTAAGCTCTAACGCAGACCAATCCCAGCAAGGTATTAAAGTAAGCAAATGGTAGATAATACCACAAGATTCAAACTGGTATCTCGAACACTGATTCTCTAAGGGTGAATTTAAGCTCTTGGAAAATTGGATGTAAGTAAGAATTAAATAAAGATTTACATTCCTGGAAGTAAAACTGATCAATGTCTCTTATTTGATAACTCCCACATGGATTTTAGAGCATTAAACAAATTCCTTCATCAAATAACTTACTGCACATTCAGTGATTACAATCCAAGACTCCATTATGGCAAAGACAACGAAATGGCAGCAGGACTGGAAGTTAAGTTGAGTTCCCAAACACAGGGCTGGAGACAGAAAGTCGAGGACAGGGAGAGTGTTACTTTTTGGGAGACATCACTCCTCACCTTGAGCTGGGGCTGTCGTACCTGTCGGTGCGCTGCTGACAGGCAGTTTGTTTGAATGGGGGGTCAAGCAAGGAGCAGAGGAAGTGAAAGAATGCTGAGGACACTCAAAGTTACTGATAGCAAAAGGGATAAGGCAGAAAAGGTGACACTGTGATTTATTGACTCTTTAGGGGGTCATCTTGACCTCACGGTGAGGTCACTAGAACACCTCCGGTAAATACGAACTTACACTCTTATCTTCAATTTTTACAGCATCTGTTACATCTGTTCTTTTTTTTGTTGTTGTTTCAAAGTTATTCCTAAATGCATGAATAAATAAAGAGATTTTCATGTGGATTATATGTATAAAAGCAGCACTTAAAGCGCTCATTTTCTGTTCCCCCTTCAGCTGTTTTCTCTGTGCTGTTTGCTCAACATTCACCAGCATCCATGTTGTCATCACCTGTGAAATGACTGAGCTTAGAGCATAAAGCTCTAATGAGAAAGCACACAAAGGTGCTCTTTTGGTATTGCATCATTACACAGAGGTACCTTCTAAACTGAATCCACGCAGCTATTCAAACACGTAGCTTTTCATATCGCCTGTTGCCAACCGTTTGGTTTGCATGGCCATGGGGACAGCTGTTGACACTGTTACCATTGCATTTCCTGTTAAGTCTACCAGCTGCCCTGCCTCTATTCTCCCCAGCCCCCTCCCTGGAAGGGTGGATCACACAAGTGTTACCAGCCGTCCCGACGACAGACAGCTCCTTTCTGCTTCAGGCTGTTACTGTATCTCTGGGCTGTTGTTTCACAAAGGAAACCAAGGAGCGTGGAGACCACAATGGCCCCGCAGCCCACCTCACCAAGCCCTATTCTTTTAAATAAACACTCTAGGTTGAAAGTATAATTAGGTAGGGGAGTAGAGGATAAAACGTGTGCCACGCGTACAAAATGAGCATGGCTCCAGGTGAGAGGACGTCAGAATTAAAGCTAAACAAAAATGGAGGCAGCTGAATACACAGTAGTTGGTTCAGACTATGATTCCAGTTAAACAAATAAGACTAGATATGAAAATGCATGTCTGTAGAAGACAACAGCTTAACCATAAAAATAGCAAAAATAGGCAAAATATAAAAAAATTAAAAAAGAGCAACCCAAGATTAAAAGAAGTCAATGATTTTAGTCTCCTAGACATCAAGCTTGTTTGCACCACAATTGCTAGTCACATTTGCCTAGAAGGCCACAAGTTATTTCTATTTTAGCAGTAGAAATCTAACACTGATTTCTTATTAAAAGATGAAATGTATAAAATGGGGTAAACAGTGTAAAATCAAGAAATCATTGCTTTCACTAAATCACTGGTGACACATTTGATCTGTCTTTTCATCACAAACATAAAAATCTGAAGTATTTTCTATTTTTGCCTTTATTAATAAGAGTACTCTTGTCACATAAAAAAGAAAAATCCTGGCAACAAATATTTGAGTTCGACATAAATGGAAAATAACCCTAATGTCCACTTTAAATCACAGTGGAGGTTCTGTAATGCTTTGGTCTTATATCTCAAAAGCCCATGATTTTTTTAAACTGTCTTGCCAAACCAGTTAAGTTGGGTGGTTAAAAAAACATTACATGTTCTTAACCATATTCCTAACAGTGCTGGTTGCATTACAAACCTCTCGTGCAAGGTTCTGTATTACTTTGAGACCCATAAAGGGAAAATTAAAAGTCTATAAACTATAATTTTAGGATCCCTTTATATTACATCTCTGACCTTTCCTGTTTTCATTCATACGCTGACAAAACTGAGATATTAGTAAGGGATTTGTCAACCATCCTAGATTACTAACTGAGAAAGAAAATGACACAAATATAGTAGTTTAAAACAGCTGGATTTTATATATTCATGGAAATTCTTACCACATATTAAATACAACACAGTTGTATGCAGAATTTCATAAAACAAGTCTTTGCTTTTACCTGTACAGCAATCGAAGAAAAAGATCACTTAACTGTAATGCAGGTACTGAAAGCAAGTAACAAAAAGCTATTCTTTAAAAATGAACAAATCAACATTCTGACAGGTAAATCAATATAGAGTTGAACATGGAAAACAACTGATAAATGTGATCAGAGCACTTGTAGAGATGAACATAGAAAAAAAATATATGAAATCTCATCAAGAGAGAGACAAACAGAAACAGGTCTGCTCTCTTACACAGTTATATTGTTATACAGGAGCAGTTATACACCTTTTACTGTATAGCAACAGAAGCAGAATAAATAATTTTGCAAACAACGGCTTCCAAAAAAGGAAATAGCCTTTCTCAAAGATTTTGAAACTCAACTTGGAAGATGTGATAGAGAGAAAAGGTTAACAGCCAAGGCAAGAGAGATGTCCACACTGCCATCATCATGGAGCATCTTTGTGTCATCCATCTTCATAGTGATGGTGCTGCTCTACAATGGGTTCTTGTTCTTACAGCTTGGACGATTGTTTGAGTTTGAAACACTGGATCCTGTAAAACCAAATAAGTTTGAAAAATGAAAAATTATAACGTAGACTGGTCAAAATAAGGTAAAACATATTAACCATGTATAGAAATTAAACATGAAAACATAAAAACACAGCATAAATTAGCATTCACTCTTTTTTTGATTCAACCTTTCACTTATTCGAAATGCATTCAGCTGAAACAAATAAATTCAGAAAATGGGAGAAAATGCTTAACCAAAACATATCTCTTCTTTCCTCTTCTGTCTCCGCAGAATCAAGCACAACCAAACATTTAACCTTGAGGATACTCCACTGTGCTTACAAGCTTCACTTCCTCTAGAATTTTAGACATACAGAATGACAGAGAAATGGCAAAATTTAAGAAGTATTTTCACTGGAATACCAAAAGTCTTGCAGAGACATATCAATAGTTGTATTCTAAAGTCATAGACTTTCTGCAATCTATCAAGTTGTTTGACCTATTACTTGGCATTTTTGTCTTTTGTTGACTTTGACTGCAAGTAAGACAAAAAGATGTGGGCGTTGCAGACTACAAATCTGAAAAGTGTAGGTGTCGCATCCCCTACGGGTGAGATGCCCATGCTGAAAGAAAAATGCCACCAAAGAAAAAAGTCAGCTGTATCTGCAGCTGGCACATTGGCTTCCTTCCTGTCTTTAAGATAGATAATAGATGAGGAAATTAAGGCCTATCTTTCCACACCAAATGCAGACAGTGAGATGCTTCACCTCTGGTAAAGGCCTGCTGCCAGCCTGCAAACACCATCAGCCTGGAGCCTGGATCCACACCTCCAGGGAGACCTGCTCTCTCCAGCCCTCTGCCAGAGCAGAGGACCTCCTCCTCGGGCATCCCGTCGTCTAGCTCCCCCTCTCCAAGCCGGTCCCTGGTTCAGGACAAAAAGTTAAATATTTCATCTAAAGTTTTATGTTTTTCATCCATTAACCATACACTCTCAAAAAAAGGGTACAGTAGGAGTACATTTCTGTCCCCTGAGGTACAGTTTGAACTTGTGTACCCCTAAAGGGCTAATAATTGGACTTTAAGGCACATATTTGTTCTTTTCGAGGGCCTTAAAAGGTAAATATTGTTCCCGAGTAGTAAATGGTACATAAATGTACTCTTTATTCGTAATTTGAGGGTACACGGTCAGAAGATGGACAAGAATGAATGAAGAATGATAAGACAGTGT
>JAUZNJ010049029.1:3284-31163 GCA_034780135.1 Jordanella pulchra
GAATTGTCTTGCAACTGAAATATGTTACAGACATAAACTTCCATTACCTTGCTTTGTGAAATACCAAAATAGGAAGAGATGGATACAGAAAGCACAACATTAATCCGGAAACTTGGTTTTCAACTGGTATGAAAAACTGGAAATATGTATGTTAAAAATAAAAAGAAAGGTAATTATAAATTGAGTAGGTTATGGTAAATTCTTTATGCATGTTCTATCTTTAAAATCAGTTTTTCATTTCTTAAAAAAAATACACAAAATGTATTTACATGTATTTAGTCTATTTATTGTATTTATTCTAGGGAGGATATGTATGATTTACCCAAAGAATATGAGAATATATGAATACATACAAAAAATAATCTGTCTCCTCTATTGTTTTTTATTACGTCTTTATTTCATATAATTTCTGCCTATTGTCTTTATGTTAAACTAAATGCAATATGTGAATGTGTGAATAAAATTAGTGAATGTAGTGTGAAGCTGTATGCAATGGCATACAAATAAACAGGCCTTTTACCAAATGTAACCTACAATTTTTATGAAAACATACAATAAATGGAAATTTAAAACTATAATTTCACATCCCATATTCTATATCAATAAATTAAAATAATAAAAATTAAATAATTAAAAAATAAATAAATAAAAGTGACTACTTCTGAAATTACAAGGAAAATAATAGAAGGTAAAACAAACTAGGCTACACACTAAATTTTAGGTTGAGAAAATAATTATATCTAAAAAATACTTAAAATATAGAAATACTAAATTCTAAATCCATTTGTAAATGATTTACAAAAAATAAATCAACATCAACTTATTTTTCTATGTACAAGTGTTAAAAGAAACTATTCAAATAATGCAGAACATAAATGTTTTCCTTTTGCACGTTCGCTGTGTCTAAAAGCCTTCCGGGCCATCGTATAAACAGGCGCCATGATTTTCTTCAGGATGCGGACAGAAAATGGACGCTTCCTGCTCGGATAAACGCGTGTTCGTAGCCGACAGTTGTAAGGTTTTGCGTTGTGTTATAATGTCACCACTCCTTTCGCTCCAGTAGAGGCGAAAATGGACACATTCGATTTAGAAATACTCATATTCTGGCTTCTACAAGGGGAGCAGGGTAAGCTAGGTAGCAAACGCTACACTGTTGTCTGACAAACTAGCTTAGTAAAGCTAGCACAGGATGCTAACCGGTTTTATAAATAGTATTACTCTAATTGTCTTCTGATTGGTTAATCTTTATGGAAATTATAAGACCAAGCCTTGCAGTTAAAGGTAGTTTTACTCCACTAACGTTTCAAAAAGGTCTTCAAATGAGTTATATGGTTGTTTAGTTCGCTAAACGTGGTATCGTCTAAAATATTCATAAACTGCGTCACCTGATGTTGACATTAAGTGTAGCTGTTTTGTTATTTTAATATAAAGCTTATAATGATCCACTCTAAATGATACCATTGGCGTATTATATTCTGCCTGTAATGTTAAAGGCAGCATGGATAAGCAGCCAGTCATTCATTGTTGATGTCTCACCGGGATCTTTTTCTGTAGGGACAGACATGGCCTGGATCTGATCTGGACAGTCCTGGTGATGGCAGACAGGACTCAGACTAACGAAATGCCCTCCTTTGACCCAAGTCCTGGTGGTTCTGAATCTAAAAAAAGACCCACTTCTTCTGATGGCAGTAAGTTATCAGAGTTACATGTTTGTTTGTTTTTTTTTTGTAGTGGACAAACCCTCATACCTGGATATTATTTTGTACATTATTTGTTTCTTGTTTTGAATAACCTTTATATCTCAGTATTGTACCAATTACAAAGTATTGTATTATCAAACTACATAGAACACTCTTATCTCCTTTCACCAGTTTTGACTACAAGAAGTTCAGTTTTAAAAATGCTGCCATTGATATTTAACATCTTGTATCTTCCGTTATTACCAAGTTATAATTTATACTGCAAGTTGCTCAGTTAACCAATACTGCTCAGTAGCAGGATATGTTGCAAATTTAAGCTGAGACCTTGCACAGTAAAAGCATCAAAAGAAATACTGTGTCCTTTGCTGGAAGAACCTGTAGATGTAGGACAAATGTTCATTGTGCTACGTGTGAAGACGCATCTTTAAATCTGGATTCATAGGTTTTTGAGCATCAACATTTTCACCAGTCACGAATTTATCTCTAAACATTTAGTCACAGATCTCTGAGGAAACAAAATGACTTTTTCGTGTTCTTCGTCTCAATGCCAAGGGCAAACTTTCAGGGTTGTAGTGTTGCATCAGAACTCTGTTTTGGTGTCAGCTTCCACCTTTGGTGGAGAAGAGAGAAAACCTCGCAGAACACGTGGCTTCAAATCCAAACTCTTATTGATGCGTTCAAAGGCTTTATTATTATTATTATTATTATTAATGAATAGCTTGGGTTTAGTTCTGTTATATTTTACAGCGGATCTTTGCAGACAGAAAAGCACCAAAAACATTTCTATTCAGTTTTGTGATGTTCCCTTTTTACAAATCCACGAGATGGAAATGAAAACATTTCCACAGACCTTTAGGTGTCGGTGAAGGTGATAATTTAGTTGCAAATTTAGAGATTTCAAGCTATATTTATTGATATATTTTGGGGTTTCCATGCCTAATTAGAAGCATAGATGACAATATCAGTTAATCCTACTTTACTAATGAAAGAATGTTATGCTTTATTTTTAATGCTTGTTAGGTGTTTTTCTTTTTTTGACATATTTTTTTAATGTTGCTGTTTTTTTTTAATACAACTTTTATATCTGTTTAACAGGAAGGGACAGAAAAAACCCTAAACAATTTTAGCTGCAGGTCTGCCCCATTACATGTTTAATTGTAAACCAAGGTTTGACTTCTCACATATTAATTGCATGTGTTGAATAATGCAGAGAAAAGGCCGCCTCATTTAGTTGGTAAAGGTTAAACATGCAACCCACGGCAAAAATAAAAATGAATAAAATGTTACACAAGGACTCCTTCCAGCTGGAACAGTATTATATTTTGTGTTCAGCATGTTCTGATAATATACATATGCAGTTTATTATTTTAAGTTTCACTGGAGGGAAATGCGCCCTTTGAGTCTCCTTGATTCCTCCAGTTGCCATGTTGGATCCACTTTTCCAGGGCTTCTTTTTCTGCTCACACTTGCATTGAACTCTGAGTTTATTTAACTCCAAATCAAGTTAGAGATTGATGTCACCTGTTCTCAGACCGAAAATCCTGGATATCACAAAATCAAATAAATTGACTCGGTTTAACTGTTTTAGGTTAAGCTCACTTCCTGAAACGGGGTCCAGATCTGCTAGTTAGTCTAGATTTAAGCACATCAACAACAAACTTTACTGAAAAGGTAGAAGTTTGAAATCAAGCAAGATCTTGATAAACCAGGCAGATGTTTTTTGTCACAGATGTTGTGACGTATATTAAGCTGCTCTACCATCATGGCTCTATGTGGTCGGACAGTTTTACAAACTGTTCCTGGGTAATCTACAATCCTATGCTCAGACAAGGATTATAATGATAATACGTTTGAAGTTGTATTTAAATAAACTATATAAGAGGAGCTGCTAATTTCATATAGAATATTACTTTGTTTGATTTGATGTATTCAAGAGCTGAATACATTCATCTCTGCCTTTGGCAGAGTATTTAATGTTAGGTTTGAGTAGCAGCATTTTCTGCATTTTGTGTTATAAGGTTTGTACTTTCTCTGTTGCTCTTTTTTTAGCTTGAGCTTCCCTTTAACAATCGTTTGCTCTGTCAGTCTTAGAGTCTTTATTTCCCAAATAAATCACAGTAATCAGACATTTCAGATCTTGTAAAATTTCCCTGCTATTTAAAAAAAAAAAAAAAACAGTCTTCTTGGCATTTCTTTTTTTTGTTGCAGAACATTTTCCATATGGCTTCACAGTTTAGGAAATGAAATTCTCAGCTGAGATTACATCAAGTTGTATCTGTGTTTTTATTGTAATTTCAGGAGACGAGCCCATGAGGAAAATGCCCGTGACAAAGTTTGGCTCCAGACCTAGATTTGAGCCTGTGCACTTTGTTAGTGGAGGAAGCAGCGCGGGAACCGGCACAGATGAGAAGGAGAACGATAAGGAGCGCAGGAGGAGCGACTGGCATGGTGCCAGACACTGGGACTCTCATCACTCCTTCCACGGCGGCCGATCGCAGGGGTTCTCCTCACTCAGACCCGCTTTCGACCAAGTGCCGCCGTACTCCAATGACTTTTGGGGTTCCCACAGAGATGGAAATGGCTCCTCAGGTAGCACCGGTGGACTAGGTTATGGAGGCCACGGGCCATCTTTAAACTACATGACGAAAATGCAGCAGAACTACACAGCCAAGTACGAAGCCCACACATCAACTTATAGTTTAGACTCGTATTCCAAGCCCCAGAGGTATAACGGATATGTGGGTGGGAGCCGAACTAACAGCTGGGACTCAGGACGTCAGGGATTGGGGTACGGCCATCAGGGCAGGCCGTTCATCAGATCTTACAGCGGTCCAAGCTCAAGCAGTCCTAATGCGCCACAGTCAGAGACTGCGAAGCCGCTTCAAGTATCTCACTCCACGTTAGAGGAAAAACAAAGGCTGATCACCAGCGTTGCCAACGCTTTATCTGTTGCTTTTAGGAATCCTTTGTTAATGACAGGAAGTGATTCCCCAAACTATAATTTTATGTTGAGTCGCAGCATCCAGGCCTGCAAGACCAACCCTGAGTACATATACGTCAACCTGAAGGATATTCCCCAGGCTGACCTTCCAAAGAACAGGAAAGTGCCTACAGATGGCTACGCCTGCGAACTGAGATGTCAGGGGGTGTATCTTGCAACGGGATATTCTGGCAGCAAAAACGGAGCGAGGGACCGGGCGTCGGAGCAGGCTGTGAAGCTCCTCCTGAAACCAGTCGAGGTTCGCGTGGTGCAGCGAAGACACAGACAGTCTGTAGTCAGTGACATGGTCGTCTGCCAGACGCACAGCCCGACGCCAGCATTTCTACCGGCGCTACGAAACCCGGAAGACAAGCCGACGCCCAGCCCCAAGATCCAGCAGGAGCCCGACCTAAACAAACACTGGACTGAGTTTGTGGTCATGGACAACGCTCACGATGCCATCTGCATTCTGAACAACTCCAACGCTTTCAACCGCATGAAGATCGACTACGAGTTCGTTCAGCTACCCAGCAATCTGTGGCAGTGCAGCATCTTCCTGCAGGACGAGCTCATAGCGAAGGCGACGGGAACCAAAAAAAGCTCGAAACACGCGGCGGCTGAGGAAGCGGTGAGAAAACTCCGCCTAAACCAAGCACAACGAGAGCACTGGCAGAAGCAGACGCAGCACCTGGGTGGAAACAACCAGTCAGACTCTGGCGACTGCTTCGGGCAGCAGTCGGACTCTGGTGGTTCTTTTGGGCTGCAGGCTGCCGGTGTCAGGAAGAAGCATCTGAGTGAGCTAGTGATCTTGGAGAACTCTGATAATGCGATCTGTATTATTAATGACACCGCTCAGTTTAACAAAGTAACTGCTGATTACAGATTCTCAGTTTTGCCGGATCATCGCTGGAGGTGTGAGGTTTTTCTGGAAGGACAATATGTCGCAGCAGGAATTGGACCAAAGAAGTTAGTAAAGCACATTGCAGCGCAGGAGGCTTTAGCCACCTTAAGACAAACTCAGGCTGTGGTCAAATCCAACTTGAGGAAAGAGGGACACAACGACGCTATATCGCGTTCTCAGATCCTGGCTCGTTCAGGGGAGGAGGCACTTAAGCAGGAGATCAAGGAGGACAATATTGGAAACCAACTGCTGCGTAAGATGGGCTGGAAAGGAGGCGGTCTGGGGCGAGACGGGGAGGGCATCGCCGAACCAATCAGAGTGAAGGAGCAGTTCTCCAGGGAAGGTTTGGGTATGGAAATGGATAAAATGGGAAACCAGCTCAGGAAGCGCGACATCGAGGACATCATTCGTAACTACGCCGGCTCGGACAGAACGGACGACCTTCGTTTCTCCAATGAACTCACCAACGATGAGCGCAAGCAGATTCACCAGATTTCCCAAAAATACGGCCTCCGGAGCAAGTCCTACGGACAGGGCCGGGACCGGTTTCTGATTGTCAGTCGGAAGGTACACAAGGATCAGCTGATTGGCCAGCTGTTACAGGAAGGACAGGTGGGGCGATACGAGCTCGTCAAGCCTCAGGCATCTCACTAAACTGCATGACGTTCAATTACAAACATTCTTCAAGTTGGACTTGGAATCATATCCTGAGGTCCGGCTCCACCCTGGCAGCAACGTGTCCTGGCGTTTCTATCTGCATTAGAATCCACCCTGAGCGATGGGGTACCTGCTTCACATGCAGGAACACATGTAGCAACATTGAGCTCTCAGGTGAAACCAGATTTATACAGTTTGAATCAAACCTTTGAAGTTCAATCATCAGAACCTCTATTATGGTATTAGCGGTTTTGATGATGTATTTAATCCATTCTTTTTCCAGGTCGGAATGATCAACCAACTTTAGTAAATTTACTGTAGATTCGAACACCTCAGAATCATACATATAGGCTCACGTTTCTACAGCTACTCTAACTAGAGGCCGTCTTGCTATGAAATCACAGTATTTCTGCAGCCTTCATTAAACTTTTAACAATGTTCTACTGGGATTATTGACAACGCTTGTAAAACTTAGACAAGATCCTTAAAATCTGAAGCTTTTCTGCCACTAAACAGACCTATAAGCATATTTCAAATGGGATTAATTTTTTGCTGACGGTCAGTATTCCTTTATCCATTCAAACCACCTTTGTTGTGTGTTTTGGTTTATTATACAAATCCCCCCAACTTTGTTCAAGGCTCAGTCGTCTGACCCAAACTTTCCACCTTCTAATAAATGTGATTGATTAGGAAGTTTAGAGGGAAAAAAAACCGCCAAATAAAAACTGGGAGAAAATATCTGTAACTTCAAGCATCATGTGAAGAAACTGGAAATAGGGGAAGCTCAGTTCATTGCTTTGCTTTAAATTAAGTTTGGGATCCTTGATGATCCCAAACATTCATCAAAACTGGTTTTGAAAGGATAAATTGGCTAATGTAAAGTTTAAGAATTTATAGACTAAAAGCCAGATCAATGTCAGGAAACGCTATTTCTAATCAAAGGATCGATTGAATATCCAGCCAGCATCATGCTGAAAGGTTGCTGAAAGCTGCAAAATGTGAGATTTCTCTGCAACTTTCGTAGAGATCAACCAAATACCCATCCATGTTTTGTTTTTTTTTTCTATGTGAGCCTAAATGTATGGTAAAAAAATGTTTGCATCCGTTTTTTTCTGTAAAATCCTAAGCTGTATTTCTGTATTTTCTGTCCACTCTGTTAAAAAAAAATTCAGATAAATAACTTAGCAAACTGTATTAATGTTGTGCAGTCCGTACCGATTCTCACTGAGGATTCCAGCTGGTGGTTTATCAAACTTGGAACTGAAAAACTTGCTCTGAGGGGAACCAGAATCCAGAAGGGATCCGCCAGGACAAATAGTTGTTTTCAATCTAAGTGTACCTGCCATTTCTACTCATTCATATCTGCAAGAAAAAAAGTTAGCTTAATAGACGTTATCCTCTATGATTGAAGATTTTTTTACACATTAGTCATTAGAAGACTTTAGGATTTGTCGTCTTTGTCTCCCGTCTTTCTACATCTGAATTCGTCAGCAACATGTGGGATCTTGTTCTGTTATTTTCAACCCAGAAATATTTGACTGTTTAATAAACCTGGCAGAAAATGCAGCTTTTTTTTTGGCGACAATATTAACAGTAACACTCATGTGAAAATAGGATTAAAGCAGCATTTAACCCTTCCTGTAGTAAATTCATACCAGCCTTACATTACATCTATTCAGGAATGTTTGCTTGTAATAGATCAGTCAGCTGTATCGGTGATCTCAAAAGACTTGATGTACAAAAAACAAAACAAACAAAAAAAAAAACTGTTGTCCTAATTGTTAAAGGGTTGTTTGTATGAGTGCACTTAACCTGTCTGCTTATTTTCACAACCGTAACTACTAAATAAATGCGCGAGTAAAAAGCTGAATACATGTTTATGTAAATTAGGATGTTATTGGAAAGTTGATTTATCCCAGTGCTTCATTTCAAAAGCTAAACTCATTGATTACACATGGCAATGGTTACATTTGTTCATTTAATTATGGCTTATTAAACCCCAGTTTCTTAAAAAAAAGTCATTTCAAAAAATGTAATCTTAATACAGAGACATCAGCCTATAGGAAAGCATATAATGTCATATTATTAAGAGTCAAACTGTATCACAGTAATTAGTTTATTCAGGATCTTCAAACTTCCAAAATGAGCTTCGTCATAACCATCAGCATCACCTGGACTCCCTGAGGCTGACGTTCGTTTATGATGTCATCACAGGTGGCCATTTGTAGTTTTTAACCATGTTTAACATTAATGGATGGACTTAAATTGATTTAGCAGAGCTTAGATGATTATTCTGCCTCTATAGCTGGAAGGTCTGTTTCAACCTGGAGCTTGGAAAAAAAAAACCCAATAGAAATAAAATAGAAATGTAATCATTTTTAAACCTTTAGCATAAAATTTGCACCTATTTTATTTCTTGTAGTTACAAATTCGATGTATGGTTTCACAACCCGTCTCTCAAACCTGGTTCCAGGAGTAAGTGAAGGTTCAGGAAGGCTGTGCTGTGGAGGTTCTTCAGAACTTCATTGAACTTGCTCTGCAGCAACATCACCTTCCAGTACTTCAGGCTCTGTTGAAGGCTCCATAGCAACCAAATGATTATTTACCTAATCGATCCATGGAGTCCTTCCACAATGTGTGAACATGGAGTAGAATGAATGGTAACCACTGCTCCACTTGTGCTTTGGTCTTTAATCCACACACCTTGTTCTGGAGTAAGTTTGCTAAGAACTCTTGCTCTGTGGGATGAATCGTTTCTCTCTGGATTCTTTTCTTTTTGAGTAATGATCCTACTATTTGGAAGAACTGGGCTCAACAAAGATGGAAGTCTTGGCACCTTCGTGCGAAGTCTTCCATAAGTTTTGCTGGACTGTACTCATTCCAAAGTGGAAAGATATGAATCAGCTGCTTTTTTCAACAAGTTCTTTATTGTTTTAACAACATGTTCAGCTTCCCCATTACTGTGGATATCTCAGGCTACTTGTAATATGGCGAAAATAACTTTGCAAATGTAGCAAAAGCAGCACAGGAAAACCGAGGATCATTAGATCTGGAATGTTGTGACGCGCAAACAGATTTCAGGTGAGCAATCACATCTGCTGATCTTCTGGGACTTGGTTGAGCAATTTCCACAAATCTTGATGCCTAATCTAAAACCAGAATATTTAATATATATTCCTTGTAAAGTAAACCAAGCGGCCTCCAGTTTTTTCCATGGTCTGTCTGGATACTGTGATGGCATCAGTGGGTTTTTCTTTCTTCCTGTTGCAGGTGTGGCATTTTAGAACCAGTTCTTTTAGCTCCTGGATCAGTCCAAGCCACCATGCTGACTGCCGCACTGATGCTTGACACCACCACTCCCTGATGTCCTTCATGTAATCTCATAAGCACATCATTTCTCAGTTTCTCCTTTTCACAAAAGACCATCAATCTTTTCAGCCCAGTAAAGTCTGAGTCCTCGTTTACCGATAGTGTCATGCTCCTCGTGTTCTCCCCCACACCAGCACATCGTCCATGTGGCAAACGACACCATCTAGTCAAGTTCTTCACTTGCATGAATAGTTGCAGCAAAGCACTGCAACATTGAGATGCTCAGTCTGTGGAACACATAAGGTCTAAAGGAGCCCAGGCTCATCTGCAGTTCTACTCGTCTTCCTCCGATTGTGAGAGAAATCCAGCTAGTTAGCAAATATCATTTAACCAAAACATTCAACTCATTGTTTCTTCAGATTGTAGCTTTGTTTGTAACTGGAGGGAAAAACGATGCTTGTGCATCGTCTTTACTTTCTTTGGTTGCATGCATGACTAGCCAGCTTTTCTGGCTGTCAATCCCAGGATTACAGAACATTTCTGCATTAAACAATTTTATAGATGTGCGGATCAAGCTTTCAAAACAAAAAAAAAAACAAAACACTAAATTTGTGGTTTTCCTTATCTGTAACAGCTCAGCATCCTGTAATATAAAAAGCCATGAATTCTAAATTTATTTTATTTACAAGAGAATGTAGTTTGCTACATGGATTACTGGTGCTAGATTGTGTGATCTGAAAAGACAATTTGTCGAAGGGTGAGGAGATCTATATATATATATATATATATATATATATAAAAAACTAATGTACCCTCCAAATGATTAAAGGCTGTCTCATGTATAATGCCCGTCTAACAGGATTAAACAAGTATTTATGAAATTGTGAAAACATTAAGTTGACAATAAGGATGCTAAAGCCTCAATATTTGAGACGAGGGACATTGATAAGTATGTCTTATGGTTTATAATTAAAAGATGAGGCTGTTCAAGAAAATGTAAAATAATAATTAAAAAACCAGACTCCAGGAATCCTCTTTGGAGTAATTGAACATGCCCATGTTGGTAAATTTATACCATTGCATTAAATGTGTAGACCAAAGTTGTTTTTTTACCATTTTGGGACCATTGAAAAAGAAAAGCTTTATTTTGGTAAATATAAAGTGGCAGTATTTACAAAACCAAACCAAACAACACCGCCTTCCATATTTTTCATTTGGTACTTAATGAATTACCAAGAAGAGAGGTGATGTTAGAGAAAATGATAAGCGATGAAATAAAAAGGCATATAGCAGGTAACCCAGAAATAACAAGGTACATTAACTTTTAAATCTGCTCCTGTCAAACAACAACATTCGGCAGCAGTGAATGCCACAAAACTACAGCATACAAACTCAGTGAAGGTAAGGAGGACAAAATATATGGAGGATCTCAAAGTTGCGTTGTAACTTTTTCTGAAGTTGTCTTGATTGGGGTTTTCTAGATTCTGTGGTGCACGCTGTTCGTACGCCGGCGACTTGCTGTCAACAGTCACGCCAGCTCTGTTCAACAATAGCAGAAACCCTCTTCTCATACTCCCGCTTGTTTTCCTGGTAAAGCTGGGCTGCTTGGCTGTTGGCTGGACTGTTTGGGTTTGGCTCGTCCAGTAAAGACTAGATAGTCAACAGAGAGCATCAGTCAAAACAAGCTCGAAATAGTTTATTGTGTTGTGTTATATCAAGTTATAAATGAGCTTATATTCATGTCAAGTTGTACCTGTATTGAAGTTAAAATTGAAGAAACATCATAGGTCGGACTCCAACGATTCTGAAGTATATCTAAGCATATGCTACCGTCTGCATACACTGCAAAACAACAATGAGTGTGTTTAGCTCTCTGGGAAGTTTTTTAGGATTTAAGAAAATCTATCTTTCATTTTCAAATACCGTTAGGATGAAACATTTTGGAGACAAATCTCACTGTTGGAGGTTTATTTGGATATTCTTCTGTGAATTCAATGGTAAGCTTAAAGGTTCCTAACAGGAGGAAAAAAAAGATTATAAGCTAAAATAGAAAACAAACTGTGAATGAAATGTATTACTGTAGACAAGTGAGTCTGACATAAGATGCCTGTTAAACTCTAAACAGATACCAACTTTATCTCTGTGTAACCTGTATTTGTGCACCTACATTTCTAAACTCCTAATTCTGCAGTACTTTTAACTCGGATAAAAATTACTAAAACAGCAAGAAGAGAATCACAGCATTCCTTAATTTTATTGGCATTTTAAGATAATTAATTGTAAAATACCTACCATCTTCAAAAGGTGTTCCCTCTGGTCTAAAAAGAAAAAAGATCAAATAGGTTATAAATCATTTGGCAAATGTCTGCTGAACTACAGCTATGAAAAGGTTAACACATGATCGTAATAAAAAGATTTTTGCCTTTAACAGCAGCATTTACCGCAGCAGCCTGTTACATCATATAGCAGTTACATAAAAAAGTATTACGTCACACTGAAGAAACAAAGTTCAGTAGATATCGGTGAATATCCCTGGCCCTTTTCTGTCCTTCCTGCTGTTAAAAAAATACACTTCATAAAGTTTGGAAAGCAGCTTTTCATTCTGTTCAACATATTATTGCTCCACAGCAGGACAAATCAACAGGTCTACAGCCAATTGTGTGCAATTAACAGGTACTTAAAACCCCCTTTTAATCAATATTTTCACCTTGGTTGTATTAGCTTTAAGTTTGAAACTGTATGCATTAAAATAAGATGAATCGACTTTCATCTTTACTATCAACAAACAAGCTTTTTATTGTTGATACACTGATCAAACGTTTTTAGGATATTTATTTCTGATTCTCTGCAGATTCTTTGATTATTTTCCAGATAAAAATATTTTTTGCACGTTCTTGGATGGGTGATGCAAGGAAAGGAGGTTTAAGGTTTACTTAATGAGAGGCAAGAAAAAAGATGTCAAAGTAACCAATGGTTTTGTACACTGCCCTTTAACCCCAATCACTGCTGGTTGAAAGAAGACAACCACACCTACAAGAAAGAAAAGTCAGCGGTTTAGAAATAGTTTTGATTCTAAATAACATTGACAGTCAGGAACTAAAATATTTCTGCCATCCACTCTTAATAAGGTTACACTGTTTTTAAAAGTTTGCAAGCTACATGCAGCACGACTGTTAGACTAGATAACCTGACCGATTAACCCAGCATTTTTAAGCTTATTTATTAGTGATTATTCGAAAGATTTGCTGAGGTCTTTGTATTAACATTAAATGAACAAATAAATGTTATACATTTTTTTACTGTAATATTCTGTATTTTCAATATTATTTTTTGCAGGAGTTGAAATAAATGCAACTAAGGGATTTTACACCTTTTGTAGAATACTTATGTTATTTCCATTTCTTGGTTTATAACACTAAGAACGTCCATCTGGCCCATGTGCCTTGCTTCAAATCCAGAAAAAAATTACAATAATATCTTTATTCGCTTATTTCATTTTTTTTTTTTTTAAATCAACCCAAAGAAGCATCTCAATGTACAATGTTGTGCTGTTTATTTGTTTCTAAGCCAAAAGAAGTGTAGAGTTCCTTGTTTTGATGATCCTTTGTCATTAAAGGGTGCCGTTTACTATTTTGAGTCATTCCAGGGAAAAAAATCGACTTATTGATTGGTTCTTTTCTACTTTTTAAAATCTTACTTACCCAAAAATGATTGCGTTCCAAACCATGATATTGTTTTCTGATGGCGATCCACTGACCCCAGCTGGAGGATCCTCTTGCAGCCTGAAGGCAAACACAATGACATCAGAATATCTTCATATATAAATCAAAGTAATTGCTACTGCATTATGTTTTCCTAAAAGCCTAATTGGCAAGCAGGTATGAACATTAAAGTGAAATATCTGTTGAAGCTTCTAATGCACAGTCATTATGTTGGAGAGTTACACTTAACAGGCCGATAAGACTGACTTTCTAAGAGACTAATATAAAGCAAAAGAACTATACCTTTCTGTCCATCTGTGCACAGCTGCCATTTTAGCTAAAAACCATCTGATATCTACATACACTTACGGCTGAGGCATTCTGTAAATAAGCTTTTCTTTTTCTTCCTGCAGCTAGCAGTTACTTATCATTATTTATCCATTAACTAGTAAACACAGAGCCCACTTTGTTTTTTTTGAGTTTGGGTCCAACACCTAATAATGAGCTGAATTTTTATTACATCAACCAAATATTTCTTTAGTTAAATGGATCAGGTACATGCACACCAGTAAGTCACTGGTTTGATACAAGAATAGAGGCATAATTAGCGCACATACAAGGTCCAGATTTCATGAAACACCAACTAATAATATCTGACCTCATTTCAAGGCCATACCGTATGATTAGAAAAAAAATACGGGTTTTATTTTTTTTATTGTTGTTTTGTTTTCAGGCAGAATATGATCTTTCACCGTTTTTTTTTTCTATGAAACAATATTACAAAACTGTGATAGCAATCAACTACTTATATACACTTTAATTCACTGATATCTATTCTGATAACTGAATGAACTCGTATTGTTTCGATATACAATTGTTAATATTTCCTTTCATCTTAAGGTTCAGGTGATTATTAGTTAAAGTTATGATCAGGCTGTAACATAAGAACATCAAATACAGATATCCAATGAGGGTCAAACTGGATTAGATCACTAAACTGTGGTCGTTAAGTGGAACATATGTAGATTAACTATGTACCGTCGATATATGTGCTTAGATGGGTGAGCAGGTGTTCAGACTCCACATGGCAGATGGTTGCTGATCCTCAATCTTAAGCAATGATCTATCATGCCCCAGTGATAGTATTAAGACAGGTCTACCAAAATCTCTTCCTCCATCTGGCCCTCAATCTTGAACTACATTCGTGAATCTATTCCAAATAAGTTTCCAAGAATCATACAAACTTTAAATAGGTTATATACTTTACAATAGAAACGGAAATATTTTCTCGCAAACCTTCTAAAGTGATTATTGATCCAGAAAATACACAATTTGGACGTTACAACTGCCGGCTTTGCTTACGCCGGTAGTAGCGAACCTGTTGGTAAACGTTTCAAACCAATTCTTAGAGCTCTTAAATGCCATTAAAACAAATAATAATATCTGTATTAAATATTAAGTTTCACATTAACTGACGTTCACCGACCTGTTTCAATATTCAGTGGTTTCTGTGGTGGTTGTCACTTAAGCTAATGCTAAACATTAGCTTCAGAATGCTAATGTTAGCGACTTGTCTGTTGTTTTGCTTAAACTTACCGTTTAAAGTCTCTCATTAAACGTCGTCGTGCTGGAGTTGACATTCTTTTAAGGCGAAAAAATAATTCCTCGACAAATATGTGAGGGGCTCGGATGATAATAAATGTTTCCTTAGGTATTATTTTTCCTCAACTCCTAACTGACCAGCAATGATCTCTTTTCGCTACTAGTTCGACAAAATAAGACCAAATACTTGGCTGACTGCGGGCGATACCATTTCGACTTCCGCGGGTAGACTTTTTTGGATTTACCTTACAATTAAAATATTTTATGGGCACACACTCACAAACGTTTAATATAAATAAATATGGATACATTGCATTCAAATATTTATTTTGCTAATTAAATTTAGCACCTTATTGGCTGAACTAGAGTATTTTAAAATTAGTTGAAGAACATTATTTTGTCACTTGAGTCGCTCCGCATAAATTACGTCATATGTTTGCTTCCATGTTTCGTTTTTTGTCGAGGAAGCAAAAAACATTTAGTAACCTTTTTTGACTTTGTCCTTTTAATTTTCCTCATTTGTATTTGTTGATATTCAATCTTTTCAAATTGACACGTTTTATTCAAAGCATAATATAAAAGGGTGAATTGTTCTGAAAGAAACGTCTTTAGTTTTTAGGTGTAGTACTAGTGAGAGACCACAAGATGTTGCTGGGCCCCAGGTAACATGCATTACTCCATGCCAGTTGTGTAGGTGTTAGAAATCCTTTTTCTAATACCTACATTGCTATGTGGATTTCCTTGTCATTGCAACGTGCTTTACCCGCTCATGCAGTCAGAAAACCATCATTGTTAACATTACAAATTCACCAAAACACCGCATTTGTTCATTAGTCCCATATGGTCTAGCGGTTAGGATTCCTGGTTTTCACCCAGGCGGCCCGGGTTCGACTCCCGGTATGGGAACCACTTTTTAAATCTTTTATGAAAATTCAATTTCACTCCAAGTATTATTTCTGTATCAGTAACATTGCAACATATATCCATCGTATAATATTTGGATTGTCTGTAAGCGTTTTCCAAAAGAAAACAACATAGACCCCGCCCGTTTGGGAATGATCGTGAATTACCCTCATGAGTGTAGACATTCCCGGAAGATGCACATTACCACCAGTTGTTTCTCCGTTTGCCAAATTCATCAGTCAGCGCAGTACAGGCGAGCAAAGCTAACAAAAGGGAACAATTTTCGTCCGATTTCTAAATGTACACCTTCTCTGATCTATTTGATGCTAAGTTTTCTTTTATGACAAAGTATCCATCCTTGGTGTTTTGTACTTTTAGGGAGACGAGTTATCAAGTAAAACATTTGACTTCATTTTAACGCTGAACCTGTCCTGCTCCCGCAGACCAGACTGGCCAACTTCCAAGCTTTTACAGAACTTTGCTGTCGGGCCAATTATTTCTCAGGAAAATGTGACTGCCTGCTAGGAATTCCCCACGCATCAGCAGCCAGTGTCGGAGAAAAACCGCGACCTTGTGTCGGGAAGCAGACGAAAGCAGCAGCGAGAGGGTAAAATCTGACGGCTGACGGCTGCTGAGCTTTAGCACCGTTACAGCCTCCCGAGTCGCACTTCAAGGGATCATTATGTATTTGGACGATTTTTCTTGGGGGGATCCGCTGAAGTACCCAAAGAAAGCCTCAGCTTACGTTTCACAGATGGCATCTTTTATCAGGGTAAGTGAACACGGGATTTAAATACAGTATTGGCTTATAACTGTTTGCTGGGGGGTCAATATGCCTTAATACATGTATATAGTCTTTGTCCAGGAGTGTCACATGTAGTCTAAGGGCTGAAGATAATCTTGCAGTTTTTAAGTGAATGTTATAAACCTCTTTTTGCCATGAAAGAAATGTGACTGAAATGTGTCAAAAGATGTTTCTATAACCACCCTGAAGGACTTTCCCCACACTATCCCATAGACTACAGTGACTCCCCTTTGTGTCAGTCAGCTGGCATGTGACCACTCTGGGACCACGCTGAAAAGTGTCTTTGCACTTCTTCCAGCAGTCACAAGCCACGGAACAATAAAGAGCCTGTTTTGTCTCTAGTTGTCCTTTATTTGAAGGGAGAGTTATGTTTTGTTAAGATAAACATACAATTGTGCTGACCAGATCAGAGGCAGTGCTTCTGAGGAGTATTTAATAATCCCCCTTAAACCTTTCCACATTTTAATGTTTAATGTTTTACATTGTGTGAGATACTAGATACCTGTTGCATTCTGAGTTTACCTGATAAAGCAAAACTTGAGAAATTTTCCATGTATTTTTTCCTATTCACTCTGATATCTGCTATTTCTCTTAAATACCGAAAACCTACCTAGGTAAGTCATTTGAATGTTTAATAGAGTCCCACCAATTGTACTTTAATGATGGCATTAATAAAAATGTGTGTCCTGATTGGTTTAGCTTTTTTTTTAAAGTTGGGCAAATCTACCCTAGTTGGCGCAAGTCTGTTATTGTGTTGGTGGCAGCAGACATAACTGGGTCTCTGTGAGAGTTTGTCAAACATGTTGAAAGTATTTGTGAAGTAAAACAGCAAGCTGAATGCTTCTGATTCTCTTCTTACTCTTATTTATACTTAAAGTACTTTTTGGCATTATGCAAAAAATAAAGTGGTGCCTGCATTCCCGATATCAAGGTTTAGGGATCAAAGCGATTGAGATAGGAATGTCCTTAACCACCAGGGTGGCAACAGAGCATTAATCAGAGATGAAGTAAAATTCCTACCGTGGAGCTTGGTAGTAGCAGTACAGTACTATGGGGTTTTCATTTTTGTTTCAAAAAAAGCTGTTTTTGTTGTCAGTGGGAAAAATTGATAAAGTGAAACAGACGAGAAACTATTCCAGGTTACTAGAGACTTGAGATTTTAAGTCTTCTATTGGAATAGGGTGCCCAAAAAGATCTTCCAAGAAGGTAAATAAAACATGAAAGAGTTACATATTGTTACATATTTATTCAGCAAAAAAAAACAAAACTTTTAATAGCCACTGATGACGCAGGATATTCCAGTCGTTCCATTAGATTATTCCAGGCTAAGCTTATTGACTAAAATGAGTGAAAACCAAACTGGATGAAAGAAACTTAGTTTGTAAGTTGATTAGACCTTGTTGAGCACCAGTATGAGTAAACGTGCGATGTTCTCCACAAATAAATGTCTCCATTGCTGAACAGGATTGTGTTTCTTATTCTTTTTATTTTTTTTTTTATTTTTTATACCGTTCATCCACCCAAATCTATTGGGAGTCAAAATGTTTGCCAGATGTTTACATTTTTTGGGGCTGGGATGCTTGTATCTGGGGACGGACAAACACTGTCTCATTGGCTGGCCAGGGTTACTCACTTCAGAGGAGGCAGCCGTGACGCAGAGGGAAGAGAAGAGAGCTAAATAAAATGTTCGTTTTTACCGTCCCACCAGAGAGAGGACCAGAAGTCCGACCCGTCGGCTCTGCGCAGACCCTCCCTTTCCGTCCGTCTCTCTGAAGTCTTCCCATTGTGGGAACACTGGCAGAAGCTGGTGGATAATTGGAAACTTCAGTCCCCTGAAAATAATTATCAAGATTTTCCAAATATACTCCAGCATGAAGTCATCCTGTTTGTTTCAAAGGTTTGCCCTTGTTTTAGGAACATCTTGCCACACTGCTGCCCACACATCAGCCCCTCCTTCACCCCATTCCTTTCTGCTTTGATAGCTTTTTAGTTTGCCGTAAAGGAGCCTCGCTGATACGGACTAGCACAGTGTGTGTGTGTTTGTGCTTTGGGGCCAGAGCAGTTCCCGGTATCCTCCTTATCCTGGCACCGTTTTGTCTTTGGCAGCAGTCTGAGCTGCTCATGCTTGCTCTGATGACCAAGGACAGCATGCTTTCACGAAGGGCTCCTCAGACATCAGACACCTCCTCTTGCTGAAGATGTACCCGCCTGCCTTAATGGGCCTTGATATTGATTCAACTCCACAAAAAGAAGAACTGGGCTATTATCCCATATAGGAAGCAGCACTCCAGTTCCACAAATGCTTTCGGAGAAGCCTGCAAGAGATGGGAAATACTTGAGATGGGAAATACTCGTTTGCATGTTGGTAATTTTTGAAAATATACAAAAATTCCTCCTTCTGTGCCTAGATTTATTTTATCTCACACTGTTTAATGTGATTATCTGCAACTTCTAAAAAAATGAACAGCATTAGAGTGAAACAAAGATATTAAAAAGCTTCATCACTATATATTTCATGCCTTTGTTTCTGTTTATTTTGATTCCATGACCTACAAAGGATGCTGTTGTCATGGTGTTCCAGCAGATAGTATTTGACATCCTCAGCATGTTGGTTACGCCTTGAAAGGTCATTGCGATAGAAGCTAGCTGTTTGCACATCTGCTTTTTTAACCAGCTGTTTTTTGTTTTTTTTTTTAATTCAATCTTTTATTTACTGTACAATTTATACTCATTGTTAAGAGAGTGCTGTTTGATGAAACACCAATAACAGCAACAATAAAATAAGGTACTGATTGTTCTCCTGCTGGACCAAAAAGGACCAATACCGTCCCACCACACTGAGGGGGGTAACTCATGTAAAAAAAGACCTAGTATTGAAGAGAGTTCTCACACTGCACAGAAATTTTTAAACTTGAACTTTTTGTACAAATTTTTCCCAGAACCTGACTTTTACTGGTACATGTCAGTGTCTCTGTGATGAAGCTATTTGATACATGAATTTTGCTGTTTCAATCCAAATACAAAAAAATATCCTTGTTGCTGGTGTTTTATTTCATGATAAATCTGTATTGTCATTTCCCCCTTGTAAGAGTGCTAGTTGACATCTTTAAAATAACCACAAGATGGCAATGTTCATATGCTTTGACTGGTTAAAAAAAAACAACAAGTCATGAGATGGCTGAAGCCTCAACCGACATGCAGAGAGGTAGGAAGTGCCTTGTGAAAAGAGAAACAAAACTATTGAACTTCCCCTTTCTACATGTAAAAAATACCCTTTCCTGGTGTTATTTCTGTTAAGTGCTGGGAGGGGAAATGTTGTTGGAAAAGTTCCCTAATTGAACGCTTGCTGTTAATCCAGCGCAAGGTTTTTCTTTTTGTTTTTTTCTCACCTGACTATCACCTTGTCAGACATGTTTGATTGCTAAGCAGCACCAGAAGCAAGGCGCTCTGACTGAACATGACGTCAGAGAGAAAGGAGCAAGAAGGGGAAATTCCACCTGTGGCCTCATTCTGCTGCTGTCTCACCAGCATGTGACACAGACGAGTCAGCTTTAGCCTTGGTTGCTCCATGAATCCCTACCTTGTTATGATGTAATTGTGTAAAAGCACAAAGGGCTATTTTTAGCAGAAAATAGGTGGAAAAATTGCCTTGCGTAGTAGATGGTAAAGGAGAGACAAAGTTTGTTTTGTTAGGTCACAGGGACTTTCCTTTATGGTGAAATTAGATCAGGTGGCACAGTTTCTTTTAATAAGGTGTGACATGTGTCTGTCAGATTATTTCACTCATTCTTTTACCTTCAGATGAAGAAGAATAAGCTTCGTTGTCATTGTCTTTGGGTACAAAGAGATGTAGTTAGCAACAATACTAGCAGTTAATGAATAAATAATTAAAATGATAATCAAACATCCACATAAGTGTTAACCATACTGAAAATATACATCTAAAATATATTAAAGTCTAAAAGTGCAGACTAATAACGTAATAGTGTAATGCAAATGAAAAGCTATACCTCAGTAAGAGAATATATATGATAATGCTGCACAATTATTATTTTTTCATTGTATCATATTGTTTAAATTAGTCTTCTAAAACAAACAGAGGCTACTGTCTCTTTAAGGCTGACCTCAGTTGTGATTGGTTGGCTTCTGGAAGACGTCAGAGGGAAGCAGCTAAGGCTTGCAAGCTGTACCTGTTTTTTTGCTTTGTAGGCGTGGTGTTCCTGTTTTAGCTGACTTTAAAAAGGAATTTGATGAGCTGAGAGTAGCTCAGTGTAATTATTGTTCTTTTCTTTACACTTTTATGTCTCATCTTCTCTTTTGTTTTTGTCAATTTTATTTTACTGAAAAAAGATATTCGTTAAATGCTTGCTGTAGAAGAAAGATCTGAATGGCCTGTTATATGACGAGTAAGTAAAAGTTACAAAGAAAGTGGAGATATTAAATAAATCCTTGATGAAATGGAACTATGATGCATAACATTATGATTACTAATGATATTAATGTAGATTCATAAGGGGAAAGAGTTATAGTTGAAATGATACTTTGAGTAAGGTTCCTAATCTAATAGCTCCTACTATCTATATAGATGATGATTTTTATATATAAACACACAAAATGGGATTCCAAGTTGCAGAATCACTAGATCTCAATTCAGTTGTGTATTGGTGGCATTGGCAGGTCAAATACGTCCATGGAGCCTCTAACCCACAAATAACAGGACTTTATGAAGATAGCAGATAACACAGCACTTCTAGTGTGGTCCAACACACTATAGTGTTATTGGTCACAATGGTTGCAGTTTAGTCTTTACTGTAACATTGAAAAAAAGTTTGTCGCCTCACTTTGAAAGTCCAATTCCAATTGGACTGTAACAGTTTTCTTAAATGTGTCTGATCCAAAAAGTCTGCTTTATCTGCTTTGTTATGATAGAATAATTTGGCAGCATAGAAGCTTTATTCCATTCTATCTTGTTTCAATGGCGGCATAACGGGATGGAGGACCTTGTTTCTGAGCATGTAAACTCGTCCTAATTTAAGAAATGTGTGAAACTCAATGCCATTTATACTGACGTTCCATTTATATGGCTGCTGCCAGCCCATTTAAGACAAGATGATGCTGAAGTGGCCAGATATAAAAATAAGTTTTACACCCCTGATTTAAAGGGTAGAACCACTTAAGTGCTGTTGCTAAGCATGTCCATCCTTTTATAGCTGCATGTATTCTACATGTCACAGAGCTCAAATCCTGTTAAACTAGTTTAATGAACATGATAGCGGGTTAGCATCGCTCCCATGGCCTTCACACTCAGCAGATGCTAACCAAACACTGCTCCTTTTGGATGTCGAGGAGCAGCAGATTCTCATCCAGGATGTTCAGTATATAAACCAGGATGCAAGATGCTGTTATGTCTACATGGACCAACATCTCAGAGAACTGCTTCCACCTCCTTGCTAAATGTCTGAGTTAAGGCAGGTCTTAGAATGAATTGGGGTCCAATTTGGTACTAGCAATGTCTACTCCCAACTTTACTTTTATTGTCACATGAAAGGAAATTTGGTTTGTTGGAAGGTAAAAACATAAAAACATAGGAACGCAATCACATAATTTCACTACCTCACAATGACAAGAAACATAAAACCATAAAAGGACAACTGAAGGCAAGAGCATTACGACACATAAAAACTGTCCACTTTTTAAAATTCAAATTTGGTTGTTAGGCTTGGGTTAAAAATGACTTTTTCATCCTCTGGATTTAGCCTTTAGTATTCTGAATCTCCTGCCTGAGGTTAGGAGCACAAAGTCAGAGTGAAGAGGAGGATCAGGACATTGTATGATGTCCTGAGAGGTTTTATAGTTAAGACCACACTAACCAAGACCAAGGAGTACCAAGACCAAGACCAAACCTCTAGAGGCTGAGACCAAGACGACCAAGACTTTTAGAGACCAAGACCTTTTATGGTCCTGATCTACTAGGTTTCAGTTGATGTGGTCTCGACTATAACACTAGTCCTGAGCCTTAGAGTTTACCCTCCCATAGAAAGATGTTAACAAGTCAGTTAATGTGACACCCAAGATTTTATTTTTTATTTTATTTTTTTAATAGAAAAAATAATAAAAAAAAAAAAAGACACCCAAGATTTTGATTGCAACTTCCGTAAAAAAAAAAAAAATAATAATAATAATGTCACTGAGAGGCTGCCAAAACAGGTGATGATGGCAAAGGTCAGGACAGATTAAACCATGGAGTGATTTAAAAAAAATCCATTAGTTTGCTGCACACCCCAAACTGGTTGAGCATGGTGGCGACGCCAGGCTGCAGGGGATGAAAGAAGTCATTGATGCCAAGTGCGATGGTGACAATAGCCCACTAAATGAGTGCAAGTAGGGGCTCAATCCGATGCTTTCGTCTTTTAAAGAAAAATTCCTTGATCTTACTGTTGGGTACAGCTAAAACATCTGGAGGGTGTCTTCTGACATCTGGCTCCTATATTATTAGAGAGAAAAAAAACTAATTGGAATTTAAATTCGGGTGTTTAGAGATTGAATTTACAACCCAGAGATGCCATCAAACACCCCTAAATTAGCATTGGAGAGTTTGAAGGCTGAGAAAGCACCTAAGATTCTTTGGCGCATTCTTTGAGGCATTCCTGAAGGGGGGCTGGAAAGAGATATGGTGCTGCTTTCACTTTGAACATTTATTGGAGTAAATGCCAAGATTCAGGTTTTACCAGGGTTAAAACAACATGTCCCGAATCCTTCACATCTGTTTAAATTTCTGAATTTACAAATAAATATGAACAAAACATAACTGTGACCCAGTTACAGGAAACTGAACTCCTCCTCTGTATGATCCTTAACGCCTAAAAAAGCTGTTGAGATGAAGGAATGCTTGGCGTGTACACACAGCCAGGCCTCAGTATGTGACTTTGTTCTCAGGGAGGATACCGTTGGCTCTCTTAGTATGCTGACATCATGAGATCCGTTAACCTCGTTACAGCAATATATTGATGGTGCTCGCCGGGGTCCTAGCAGGTCCGCAGCGTGTTTTGCTGTATCTCTGATGTCCATGTAATCTCATTAAGGAGCGGCTGAGTTTGTAATGTTCTAGCTCACTTCGGTTTTAAGGCATAAAATAGTTCCTCGCGAAAATAGATGCTCTCTTTGTCTGCGACTTCAGCAACACATAATGACATTTCAGCCTGTTATTCTTCGTGTCTGCTGGAAGGTAATGAGGCAGTTGTGAGTGGATCATGAAGGCTTTTCATGAGTCAGCTCAGTGAGGGTTTACATTGAAGATGCCACATGATCGGTATGCTTTTCTCTTCAAATAAGTCTAACTAACTCGGGCAAGAAAAGACAGCTGGTAAAGTTGATGGTGAGCTTTGGAAGATTTTTTTTCTTCTATGTATCTGCTGAGTTTTGTATCTTCTAAGGCTTCCTGAATTATTAAAGTGTACAAAGCCAGGATATTATAGTTAGCCTTCCCGTTGATAACCTATACTTTAAGGATCTTGTAGCATTTGAATTATAGTAAGCCAGACCTATGTTAAAATGACCTTTTGCTTGACACAAAATAATGCAAGCCTCCTTGTGGTGTTAAAGTAATCGACAAAAACAAAACAAAACATGCAGTTAAAATTTATGGTCTTTGTTTATAATACCTGCATGAGAAACAGCTTGTTGTGGTCAATGACGTAACTCAGCAATCTATCTGACTGTCAGTAGCTCAAATAGCCCTCAGAGGCGAGACGTTCATGTTGTGGATTCTTGGCCTGCTCTTTGTCTTTAATTTTTAATGTACTGCTGTCTGCATATGAGTGTGCAGTAAGCATCAGTAGACTTAATGCTTCCCATCTATCTAATTCCTGGTGTTAAAACTACAGCTTGTTGGATTTTTAAACATTTATGATCCTTGATTTTTTTACTGATATAACAAGCTGGAACATGCACTGAATACTGTCTGTAACTCTCCTTGTTTTTTACATATTTATATCACTTAAACCCCTCAGCTTCATGCATTTGTTAGGATTTTATGTGATAGATTAATGCAAAGTTGTGCATATTGTGAAACTAGAAGAAAAAAAATTTTAAAAATGTAAATAAAGCAAAAAGTGTTATCCTTTTTTACAGAGAATGAAGGAATCAGTGGGTACTTTGTTCAATCTTCTTTAATCTGTAGATTGTTATTCTGTGAAGACCCCAGAAATTGTCATGAAGACCAAGGGAAAAACGTCTTAAGCTTCTGCTTAAGGAGAGAGGAGAGAAGAAGATTCAGTTCAATTCAAAAATACTTTATTTATCCCAAAGGGAAATGAAATATTAATACAATATTACGTATGTACATTTCATATGTCAGACTGGCCTAGTCAAAGTTTAAATCAAAATGTGATAGCAAATCTGTGGTGATTTAAAACTATTTCTAATAAAGTTAAACCTAGAAAAAGTTCTTGAACGTAAGCTCATTTTGGTAGTAGAGACATACCAAGCATACTCACAGCCGTTAAAAGTTCTCCTTCATGAACACATTGCATACCTTACTCTGCATATCTTAATTTCTAGAGAAAAACATAAAAAAAACTCATACACCTTTATTTCCGTATTAGAAGTTATTCACTAATTATACTGGTCGTTCATACAATCCCAATGAAATATAAAACATTTGTGGTCGTGAGATAAAAATATTCAAGGGCTTAGAAAAACAAAACGCACTTGTATACCTTTTACAATGCATTTTTAAGAGCACACATTATTCATTTCACATATTCTTGGGAGGATAGCTGGGTGAACTTAACACAGCCGGAGGCATGTGATGTTTGCATCACTCTCGGCTCAAAGGTACTAATGAATGATTCACATTAGATGGGCTGAGTTGCTGCATACTGAATGTGTAGTCTTTTTCCATCTGTTCCCACACACACAGCTCTTTGTTAGGTCTATATATCTGCAGTCCTGCTCCATCAGCACACAGAATCATCTCAGGTCATGGCTGAACTAAGCACAGTCACTGTCGGAGAATGATAAACTGCATCTCACCGCAAGCTGTCTGCTTGTTGAACAGACAAGATTATTCCAACAAAGTTCTCACCCCAACCAGCTGGCATACCGCTTGACTGTTTGACTTTGCCTGCCTTCAGTCTTTTACTACAATCATCCCACACTTCAAGTGTTTTCTCCGGCAATAATTCTCACGGCATCAGTATATATCTCATCGCCCTCTTCTTGACCTCATTTGGGGTGATGCATCTCTTTTTAGTTTGCAGGCTTTTAAAAGCCTCAGCAGAAGTCTTTACTCTTTTAATTTGAGCAGCAGCATCAGATGACCTCTGAGCTACACAGATGTCTTCATATCTTATGCCATCAAGGATCTTCTGTTTACTAAATGATTACTAATTTACTACCAATTTAAAAAAAACCCATTATTTTTCCATGAAACTTTTTCATGTTTTGTCACAGTACCATCACAAACATTGATGTATTTTATTAGATGTAATATAATAAACCAACATGTGCATGATATATATGTGGTTATGCTTGTTTAGGGATAAAAATCTGAATTGTGAGGCTCCCATTATACCTTCGCTAGTCCCTTCTTGCTACAGCTGTGTTTTTGGATATTTTGTCTCAGCTTTGCTCACCTGAAAACTGAAATGTTTGCTGTTTTTTTTTCCAAAAAGGCTCGTGGTCAGAGCTCCAATGTGCGTCCCTTTTAACACCTCTCACCAGGTTCTAGATATTGGCTTTTATAACACATCGATATATATCTATTTTTTAAGACGCTATATTGTAGCTCTGGTTATATCTTTAGTCTCAAATCTTTCAAAACATCAAAAAGGCACTTTTTCAGTATTTAGCTTCATTAATCCACCCATTAACTCTACCCTATTTCCTTGTCCTTGCTGAAGAGATGCATCCCCACAGCATGATGCCACCACCACCATGTCTCCCCATGTGGTTGATGTTTATTTAGGATAATATTTCCTCTATACACTGCTTTTTGCATGATGTCCCTGTCAGACATTTTGGTTTCATCTGACAGTTTAAACTTAGCTAATTTTATTTAATGTTGTCACACTAACAGGAATTTGATTAAAAAGGACTTATGATTTTTTTAGGTTTTAATCTGTAATTTTATGTTGAGCTTTTGCTTCAAAATCCAGTAAATTGTATTAAAAGTAATGGGAAAAAAAAGTAGAAATAGTTTTCTAAGGAAAGGTAATATAATACCCAAGGGCTTTTTTAAAAGGGGATACTTACCCACAACTTCATTGTAGTCGTCTTTTAATTTGAAATGGGCACTCAAAGACGACCCTAATTTGTACTTTACACCAGATTAGTAATATTATGCAGTTAGCTGTCTGTTTCGTTTCCTGTTTTGGGTCACTGGGGACATGTTGCAGCTAAATGTGGGCTTTGAAGCAGGCTTCTGTTTGTTGATGGCCTCTATTATTCGCAGCAAGCACATGAGAGTAACAAGTGACCCCGTTTGTCATTCGTTTGTACCAAAGGAAAGGTGTGTCCTCTCAGATAGTCAGCACATTCACATGTCTCTGCACTGATCACACATCAAGGCGCACTCTTTGTCTGCTCTGGTTAATGGGGAGAACAAAAATACAGTGTTTGATACGGGGCTTTTTTGTGATCACACAGAGGTTTTATTTCACTTCATCTCAGTGACATGTCTTGAGGCTAAAGCAATATGAACATTTGCACTTTTATTGCCCCCACCGCCCCGAACATTTAGTATAGATGGGAGTCATTTTAAATGGGGGAGTGAGGATAACAGGAAGAATTATAAATTGTTCCAAAATATGTCACTGAGAGATATGTGATGTACTACTTCATTCACACGCGTTTTATGGGGTTTGGAAACTCACTCCAGATTTGTCAGTATGGGGTTTATTACAAGTATTTATCGTCTTCAAAAGAATGAATGAATGAACTTAGAATGCAAGTCTGTGTTCACTAATTAGATTTTTATTTGATGTTATTGATGATAGCTTTGTCATAAACCTTAACAAAATAAAACAAAATAAAAATTATTAATTTAATAAAGGGGTTACTGATTTGCCTGATACTGTATTCTTACATATTTTAATGTCAACAATCAACATTCAAATTCTTTGCTTTAACAGTTTTGTTCAGTCAAATATTGATTTAGGAAAACAAAGATTCCCTATTGATTTAATCATGTACTATACTAAAACAGTGGTTGGGATTTAAACAGGGGACCTTGTGAAACAAACGCTTGATGGATGGATGGATGGATGGATGGATGGATGGATGGATGGATGGATGGATGGATGGATGGATGGATGGATGGA